>CAJNIZ010002223.1:0-16826 GCA_905231905.1 Symbiodinium pilosum | reverse complement strand
TGGACGCGTGTTTGCGGCCCTGTTTTGGTGTGACAAACCATAGAGGTGGCAGCTATGAAGCCTTTTAGGAACTGTTGGGGTCAACGAGCTTTAAAAGTTCTATGTCAGAGTAGTACCTACATAAGAACTGTATCGTATAAATGAGGTTACATATTGATATCAAACTGTGCCCACCTTCGATCCGCTGATGCTTGAGAGGCTCTTTGAGAACCCCCCCCGTCTACCAAATCCCAGAGCTGGAAAAAGACGATCGGCTTGGGGTTTAGGGTTTAGGNNNNTGTAAAACAATAGCCCTAAACCCTTAATTATAGCCATAACGGCCATTATTTTATATACTTTTTGGGGTCCAGGTAGGCATTAGGGCTCAGGGTTCAAGAATTGAGGGTTCAGGTCAAGCCAGGCAACTGGTACATGGAGGTCCAGAACATCTCTGGCGTACTCACTACTGTGGTGTAGGGTTTTGGGTTTAGAGTTTAGGGTTTCACTACATAAGCCTCGTTTAAGGATACCCACCGGCCAACTACCCATCGGAAAGTGTGTCTGACCCGGTACGCAGGGCATTGCCATTGCATATGTGAAAGAGGTACTTGCAGGCGGTTTCTGGCTTAAGGTTCAGTACCTGGGTTCGGGGCAATAGCCACATGAGCCATAGAGAGCTCATATGGAAGACACAAATGCGAAATTGGGTCATGCCACAGTGCTCGATGTCGTCCTCCATATCATTCCGGTCAAACCGGCGCGAAAGATTAGACCCCATCTTCCCGATTGTCGCCGGTGTCGGAGCCTTACCAAAGCTGATCTCGACGATGACAAAGGCAAAGTCGCATGGAGTTCAGGTCTAAGGCGCGAACCAGCCAAATGTTGGATGTATTCCCTGCACCTAAACCCCAAAAGTATGTAAAATAATGGCCCTAAACCCCTAACAGTAGCCATAAAGGCAATTATTTCACATACTGTTGGGGTCCGAGCAGTTGTTGGTCCTGACCATCGCAGTGAGGTCGTGACCTTCGTTGCACTTTAGTTTAGGGTTTAGGGTTTAGGGTTTAGGGCCCGAGCAGAAAGGCTACTTCGTGCCATTCGAGGTTGCTGGACTCGAGCAACAAAATGACATGGTCCCCCTTAAGAACCCCTGGAATAATCCCGTAACTAATCCCCCACATAAGCCCCTTTAAGCAGTTTAGATTATTCCTGAACCCCAGAAGTATGTAAAATAATTGCCTGTTGGAATGTTTTTTAAAGAACTTTGGGCTATCATTGTACCTCCTTTGGGGGCTTAGACTATAGCTCACATGTAGTAGACCGATTCCGTGAAGGCGATAAAGCTACCCACACCGCACAGTCACAGACGCAAATCCTCAAGCCCTTGGATCTTGAATGGGGTTCAAGGTTTAGGGTGTAGGGATTAGGGTTTAGGGATGAGGGTTTAGGGTTCAAACCTTGCCTGAGAAAGCCAATTTTAATCCTGAGAGGCTCAGGGTACTTCCAAAGCCCAAAGCTTCACACCATCTTCAATCTTGGCTTTTGGGCCCCTTAGCCCTCAGCCATGTAAAACTCAAACCTCAATCCAGAAAACCCTGCCTTCCTAAATGCCTAATCCCTACATTCTAAAGGAAATCCCGAAGTCCTAAACTTCACATCCCCAAACTCTGAACCCCTAAACGGTAAAGCCCTAACTCCCCAAAACGCTAAAACTAAAACTCCCTTCAACACCCTTAACCCTACCTAACCCCTAAGCCCTGAACCCTACAACCTAAACCCTACATGCTAAACCCTAAACCCCGAACCCTAACCCTGAGAGCCTCAAAGCCAGAAGGACTTACCCTCACGGATCTGCAATGGTGTGACGGGCTCCGGACCTAGACTCTGCAAATAAGAGTTTATGGCTTATTGTAAAGGATCTTAGGGATTAAGGCTTAGGGTTTAAAAGTCTAGAAATTGGGGTTTAAGGCTTAGGATCTGAGGTTCGGGGCTTAGGGTTTAAGAGTTTAGGGATTAGGGTTTGATTAGGATTTAATTAGGATTTAAAATTTAGGGGCTAGGGCTTGAAGTTTAGCAATACAGGGGTTCTCTTGGGGGGGCGGGTATGTAGGGGTATAAGTGTATATAGGGATGAAAAAGAAAATGCAGGCTACTGTTTAAGGTTTTGGGATTTGGGGTTAAATGTTTTAGGATAGGGTTCCTTTTTGCCCCCCTTTTGAAGGTGCAGGGATTGCTTGTTTACAGTTGAGGTTGGTAGGTTTCAAGTTTAGTTGCTTTGGGTACAGTTCCTTTGCGGTTTGGGGGGTCTAGGGCTTTGGGCTTAGGGACGGGGGCTTAAAGTTTAGGGATGTTTGGCGGCTAAGGATCACACATTTAAGGCTTAGGGCTTAGGGTTTCAGGTCGAGTCTTAGCCTTCGACCAGGCCTTTCAACGTCATGAGCTCCATACACTGCTGAAGAGCCGTCCGGTGCATTGTTTCATGCTCTTGCATGGCTGCTTGTCTCTGGTTGAAGCTCAGAGCCCACGCGCTGGAAACGTCTTTGGGCAAGGTCATGAAAGCAGCAGGAATTCTCAGGAATGCGGCGGCCTACTTCTCCTAAACCCTAAACCCTAAACCGGGGCGTTGGCAGACCCGTCCCTCAACTTGACTATGGGTCAATTCGAGTCAATGAATCCGTCCCAATCCTGAGCCCTAAGCCCTACCTGAACCCCAAAGGTGTGGAGAATAATTGTCGTTTGGGCTGTTTTAAAATGTTTTGGGCTTGTATTTTACCTACTTTGGGGGTCGAGGTAGCTCTTTCTTACTGTCCCTTGTCTCCCGGCATTTGAACCCGTCTAAAGCGAGCAACACCTTAAAAACCCTACTCATAAAACCTCAAGCCTAGATCCAACGTCCCTAAACCAAGTCCCTGAACCCTAAACTCTCCGTAGCCATCAACCTAAACCCCAAAGTATGTAAAATTCGAGCCCTAAACCCCTAATAATCGCCATAAAGGCAATTATGTTACATCTCTTTGGGGTTCAGGTACTCATCAAACTCTCATCCGTAAGCCTTACCTAAACCCCAGAAGCAGGTAAAATAATAGCCCAAAATCACCCAAAATAGCCCTAAGGCCATTATTTTACATACTTTTGGGGTCAAGGTACTCATCAAACTCTCATCCGTAAGCCTTCCTTCCCTTGTCCTCTTTTTTTTTTCTGGGCCGGCAGCATTCGACTTCCGGCCGCTGCTTCTTCTTGCGCCGCGCTTCCGCTTGCCTTGGCCGGCTGAGGGATTGAGAGGGTTACTTCAAGCCCCATGGGACTTAGTAACTACTTATAATTGGGATTATAGCCTTACTTATCATTGGTAACCCCTATAAACCCATTTAGGGGATTATAAGTAGGGTTATAAGCCAAGTGTTAAGTGGTTACTAAGTCCCATGGGCCTTCAAGTAGGATCTACAAGAAGGGCCCACCCAGCAAGTTCTAAGTTGGGAAAACGTGGATGAAAAACAAGGATGAATGCGGTCATTACTTCTGTAAGTGTAGTCATCGAATACGTACCTAAAATCAAACAAGAAAGAGCCGTCCCTAAACCCTAAACCCTAAACCCTAAACCCTTTACACAGGGGTTCGGGGCCAGGCTTAGGACACTCTACGAATTCAGGATTCAAGGAATTCTGGCAGGATGGTCTCTAGACCCAATGTAATTTCATCTTCCTTAAAGGACAGGCGCAAACCCTAAACCCTAAACCCCTATCATGTTGGGAGAGCATGATTTCCTGCTCCAGCAACTTGAGCCCACCGACCCACCCCTCCCTCATTCACCTTTAAGATCAGGCGGTGGAAGGGCTTGATTTAAGGGTCCAAGGACCCAAATAATAGGATCCCTTTAAAGGGATTTTACGGGGATATATAAGGATATTAGGGACGCTTTATAAGGGTCTAAGCAACCAAATAATAGGGTTTTAGGGCCCAAGCACTATAATATTTATGGTATTTGGGCCCTACAACAAAATCATTTGGGTCCTGGGACCCTTAGGATTAGGGTCTTGGTGTATACGGGGCAATCATGGCGGTGGCGGCTGTGTCTGTCTGGTACATGGCGCGGGTGTTGCTGCTGGACCTGGGGGTACTGCTAGTTGAGAGGTGGGGCTTGGAGTGCCAAGGATTTTAGGGGTTCAGGGTTTAGGGCTTAGGATCCGGCAGTTGGGCTATTGTGCTTCTGGTCATTTTTGCAGGGATATTTTTGAGAAACTCGTCCATTCCCTATGCACAGCATGCAAAGAAATCAGAACATTCATCTAGAGCCTCATGTAAAAACATTGCTGATGCCCCCACAGGGCTGCAACTAACCCAATGTAGGCACAATTTATAGACATTGGACTCCAATGTGGGTAGTATTTATAGAGCCTAAACCAGAAACCCTGTACCGCCCAAGAGTTCTTCCAAGCTGCAATTGGCTCCTTCTCACTTTTGCTTCTGCAGCCGTGCAGATGTGGCAATGGGTGCACTTATCCTCAGCTGGTGTCCCGAAGGGATCTGGTAGTTTCAGTGAAGCAGGGTAGCGTCTAGGGTTTAGGGTGACTCCAATATAGACCCTGACATGCTGTTAGTCCCCCTTAAAATGGAATCCTGGAAGAGGACCCGATCCTCTGCAAATAGGACGGACGCCATCTTTGCTATTTGGAAGTCTAGCACCTGAAGCTGAAACCCTGAGCCGCAAACCCCAAAGATCTACATCCCAAAAGCCTGAAGCCCGGAACACCCTAAACCCTTAATTACGTGAGCCACCGCGCTAAAGACCCAAATGTTCAGCCAGAACTTCAATGACCTACCCTAACCCTAAACCCTAAACTCTAAACCCTGAACCCAAATATTGAGCCAGGAATTCAATACTCTACCCTCAGCTCCTCCAGTGGATGGCGCTTTCGGGCTTAGGGTTTAGGGTTTCGGGTCATGGGGGTTTAGGGTTGGCTTAGGGTTTACCCTGAGTTCCTAGGGTGGATGGAGGAAATCTTGCACAGGGATATATAGGCATGTATAGGGATATATAGGATTTGGGGTTTAGGGTTGAGGTTTGGGATATATCCAATAGGACTATGGCCATAATCGGCCATCTGCGGGATGGTTTTGGGCTTTAACCCTCCCTAAACCCTAAACCCTACCCTAAACCCTAAACCCTAAACCCTAAACCCTACCCTAAAACCTACCCTAAAACCTAAGCAAAGGTTTGGGATCTCACTATGGGTAACGAGGAGCCTTAAGTTACAGGAACTATGGGCATAGCGGCATGGAACAAATAATGGCAGCTTTTATATGTTTGAGAGCGCAAGGTTTTAGCTTGTAGGGTTCCGGGTCAGGGTTTTAGGCTTTAAGGCTTAAGGTTTTTGGGGCCGGTTACAAACCGCAGAGCCACGGAATACAACAACCTATCCTGACAGACCATGTATGCCTAAAAGCTACAAAAATCCCTGAACCGCAACGCATCCTCGGACCGAAAACCCGATTCCTACAAACCAAGCAAAAGGGTGAAGATAAGTTAGTCACAAAACCCTTTGTTTACCACTGTTGATACTAAACAAGTATCATGCACGACCTTAGTATACTACAGTACCAGAATTTCCCAGTCATGTGGGAACTTGGCCGTGCAGGATTTTTAGCATCCAGCATAGGTACATTGGTTACGGTATACTACTTTGGCCTAAGCCCTAGACCCTAAACCCCTAAACCCTAAACCCTAAACCCCTAAACACAACGTAGGCATGTAGGCAACCATTGTGGGACTTTGGGAGGTCTGGGTAAATCCCCAGTTAGAAGCTCAGACACCTGAGCCCTGCTAATTCCTAAGACGGTTTAGGGTTTACGGTTTAGGGGTTTAGAGTTTAGGGTTGGAAGTTTGAAAAAGTTTCTATAAATCCTATATCATCCCTTTTCGTCCCTGAATACCCCAAAACATCCCGATGACTCCTGTAAGCCACAAAATCCCCACATAGCAGGCCCTGAGCCCTAAACCCTAAACCCTTAAACCCTCAGGGTTTAGGGTTTAAGGTTTAGGGTTTAGCCTCTAGGGTTAAACTTCAGAACCCTAAACCCTCTGACAGGCCAAGGGGCTCCTTTGTAGCACCCTGCTGCTTTGAATGCAAACGCGACGCACGGATGGCACTTTTGCGCCTACCCCCAGCGAGGCTTGACTCTACTTTTTTCGTTTTGGGGGCGGGGAGATATACAAGAACTTCCTAAAACATACGGAGACTCCTCATATGACTCAATTAGCCCTAAACCCTAAAAGCCTCCCTGAACCGAGGTACCGTGAAGCTTGTTCACAACAATGCTTACGTAATCCTGAATGGGATGCCTATAGTCTCCAATCATGGGCTTGGGCTTAAGGAGTTGGGCCTAGGGCTTAAGAGTTTAGGGGCTTAGGGATTAAGAGTATCCTGATGAATGGTACGTAAGTTGAATGGCTCTTGTAGCATAGGTTCTGGGAGGTGTCTGAATACTGAATACTGAGAGGATGTAGGGCTTGAGACTCAGGATGTAGCACTGCTGATGAGTATAGGGAATGAAAAAGGACCCGGAACCCTGAACAGATGGGGGGGGGGTGATCAAAAGTCGTCCCCCAAATGGCTATCATGGAACCATGGAGCGTACATATTCCTTATGGACTTACGGGTTAAGCCCTAAATCCCAAACCTTAGACTTACGCCTAAACCCTAAGCCTTAAAGCGTTCCCGAATATCCACCCGTAAAACGAGGAGCATTACGGCCTGGATCTTTTTGTTTTTGGGCCCCCTAAGCCCTAACCCTCGACCCCTAACCCCCAAACCCCTAAACCGCTAAACCCTAAACCCTAAATCCCTAAGTCCTACACCCCTATGGTGTCGGCCTTGTGAAGCTCGTACCTGTCCTGGGCTGGATATGAAGGCTGCGTGCTCTGTGGCTTGAGATATACAGGGTTTAGGGGCTTAGGGGTTAGGGGATACATGGGGGTTATATAGGGATGTAGTTCCCGATCAAGTGTGTTTTGGTCTTCTGTTAAGGGATTCTGGTATACAACCCTCAAGAGGGAACTACTCAGGGGCCTCTGAATATCTGTCACTGCAACTGGGCTTCTATCTTCAAGTTGGCAACCAGCTGCACCTTCACTGCGAGAAGCGTGCTGCGCAATGCATGGAGATGCTGGAAGGGTATGTAACCTCCGCATAAATGAGGAGGCAGATTTAAGGCGCTTATTAAATATGATGGCAGTTTTTGTGGGTACCATCTGCTCCACACGAAATACCACATCCACAGGAAATCCCGTCACAAAGAAAGCGAGGGCATGTAGCACCCCACAGTGCAACAGACTAGCGTAAACCTAGCCGATAACCAAAGGAACTACATTCAAGGACACCCGCACGTGGGTAGTTCCCCCATACAAGACACATATGTTGCTCGTATAGGGGTAATGGGGCTATGTAAGGTCTATACAAGCCTCCTTTCAGGGTAGACGCCTGATAACTACCCACCTAGCGGTTTATCACCTTGATACAAGGCATAACCTAGCAATAAGTCTGATGTGTTTTTACCTAGCTTTCCGGTGCGGCCCAACCCTTAACCTTCAAACTTGGCTTCTACCTTGGAACTTGGAACCCAAAACCGCCCGAATTACATCCTAAACCCTAAACCCTAAACCCAAAAAACCCTAAACCCTAAACCTCTAAACACTAAACCCTAAACCCGAAACCCCTAAACCCTAAACCCTTTCAAACCCTAAACCCTAAACCCTAAACCGTAGGAGCTCCGGAATGGCTAGTTGTTCCCAAGCAGTGTGCCTGACTCTGTTTTTTAAATAGGTGTTCAGGGTTAATGGTTAATGGTTTAGGGTTTAGGGTTTAGGGTTCAGGATACAGGGTATATATGGGGAGTACATAGGAGAGCTATAGGGATTCACTCCCTCCACTCCCCCTTTGTGCACCCGAAACCCTGAACCCTTTAGTAGATTCTATCTACCATATTCAGACGATTGTGGAAATATTGGGGTGATATAGGAAAGTTGGAACAAGCTGCTCTTATCACCCTGAACCCTAAACCCCAGACACTAAGGCCTACACCCCAAACCCTAAACCTTACACGTGTGTTGCACCCCAAACCCCAAACCCTTGACCCCGTACCCCAAACCATTTTCCCGCGAGCAACTACCTAGACCTCTATGCCCTACCCTTTTGGGGGGCACTCAACTTTCTGTCGAGTACCCTCTATAATTTCACAACATTACTTGGAGGGTCATGGGGACTCAGTAAGTAGGTGAATAATGGGGATAATTGGGGTTATGACGTGGCTTCAACCTACTTACCGAGTGCATATGACCCTCCAAGTAAGTTCTCTAAGAAAGGGTACGGTATAGCGCCCTAAACCCTAAACCCCTAACCCCTAAACCCTCGGAGTAAGATGCAGGCAGGGAACCATTGGACTGGCATTGAAGAAGGCTGGGCTGGCAACATGGCTACAGCTCGGAGACGTGGATGCCTGGTCCACAAGGTGGAGGGTGTAGGGTTTAGGGTTCAGGGTTTAGGGCCGACAGGTGGAGTGTTTAGGTTTTAGGGGGTCTAGGGGTTAGGGAGTAAAGTTTAGGGCTTAGGGTTGAGGAAGTTTCAAACCCTAAACCCCTAAACCCTGAACCCTAAACCCCTAAACCCTGAACCCCTTAACCCTAAACCCTAAACCCCTAAACCCCTAAACCCTAAACCCCTAAACCCTAACCTGCCTGTTCCAAGGGGCAATAATCAGAACAGGGCCCGGGAGCGCGCTATGCTCTAATTAGGTTTTGGCCGATTCTGAGCTTGAGTTTAGGGTTTAGGGTTTAGGGTTTAGGGGATTCTGAGCTTGAGGAGCTTACTTAAGCGCTGTTAGAGAGTAGTATCTGTAATCTTACAGACATCTACATGAGGCTTCAGGTGCACCTTCCTGAGGAGTTGCTAAGAACCTCAGATCCCAAGGTAAGCAGTACCTGGGCCCCAAAAGTATGTAAAATAACGGCCTTTATGGCTATCATTAGGGGTTTAGGGCTATCATTTTAAATACTTTTGGGGTTTAGGTATATGTAGTCTTTAGACCTCGATCCCCAGCCGTGCTTGAAGGCCCAGGAGACCTTGCTGGCAATTAGGTTATACAAAGAACGGGGCTGTAAGTAGCCCAGTAACTCTAACCTGCTCGGAAACCTCCTTTAAACCCAAAACCTTAAACCTTAAACCCTAACCCCTGAACCCTAGAACCCACCTACCTTCATCCCACCTTTTGAGCCCCCTGATGACCCCCAGCCGACCCTATGCGTACCGAGGATCTCGTAACGGCCATTTCGGGCTTTCCCACAGCTAGTCTCTATGGAACCCCTTCTGTAGTCCGCGAACCCGAAACCCAGAAATACGCATAAGGGTCGACGTGCTCAATTCTCGTATGCCTCACAAGAATGCGGTATTAAGTACGAGTACCCAAATCCCAAGTACCCAACTATGGGGTATATGGACCCTTTGGGAAACCCCTAAACCTAGTAAATCCTACACGCTAAGCCGCGAACCCTAAACTACATTGATTCCTAGACCCCAAGCATACCCTAAATCCTGAACCTTAGACGCACCCTTCTGGAAATCTCAACACAGAACCATAAACACAACCTAATTCCCAAACCCGAAGCAACATGTAAATCATAAACCCGAAACCCTAAGTCCTAAACCCTAAACCCTACCTCCTAAACCCTAAACCCTACATCCTAAACCCTAAACCCTGAACACCCTAAACTCTAAACCCTAAAACACCCTAAACCCCGCCTGTGAGGATGGTGGTGTGTACTGCTTAGGCGTGCCCTCGCTCTCGCATTCGAGACCAGGAGGCCTCGGACTAATGTCGGGCTTTGCGGGATTACCTGGGCCCCAAAAACATGTAAAATAGTGGCCTTTTTTGGCTATCATTCGGGGTTTAGGGCTATTATCTTACATACTTTTGGGGGTTTAGGTAGGGTTTGCGGATTCGTTTAGACTTAAGGTTCTGGGTTTTGGACTTAGATTCAATCGTTAAGTCGTCTAGCCTTGGCGGATAAGATTTGGGTTTAGTCTGGGACAATGAGAGTGGGAGTACATTATCTAATCAGGATACACCTAACATGCATCCGTGTGTATATCTATGTGTATGTGGATTTCAATGTATATATGAATATACACGCAGACATACTAGATAGATAGATAGATAGAAATCCTCTAGATAGATGTATGTATATATATATATGCATATCAACTCAGATATAAACACATGCAAAAATGAAAATAAATAAGCATCCCCACCCCACCGCCAAACAGACGTTGTAAGCCCTTCGTATTCCCCGCCTAAGCTTTACTTGGCTGGTTTCGCAAGTTAGAGGCGCTTTTAGGGACCTAAGGGATAGCCAGGGGCTAGAATGGTATCATGAGATTCCTTGTTGAGGATTGTCACGTGAACCCTCAAACCCCTAAACCCTAAACCTGGGGTCATGTGCGGCGAGTTGTTTCAAAATGCTGCAGCCTTTGGATCACATTTATCGAAGGTCCATGCGCAGGGATCCGCCATAGGGAGTATTGGCGGCACTTCTTGCGAGGTTTGCATGAAGGATTTCTTTTCTACGAAGCGCCTGCATCTCCACTTGCGCAAAACACAGACCTGCAAAAGAGTTTACCTTGAAAGTGACGTGGATGTTGATGGGCCCCGTGGGAAAGGGTCTGTTAGAGCCTGGCAACCGGCGACCAGGGTCCAAGGACCTGCAAATTGTTGGGCACATCTGCGTCCTGTTGCTCGGGGTGAACGTGTTGAAGAGGGTCGAGGGCAGACGTACGTAAGGATTCTTCTAGCTTTGGCCCGGTCGTGCCCTTCTTCCAATGATGCTAGGAGAGTCGCTGTCTTCACTAAGAGGTGTTTTAAGGGTTTCGCTTCTATCTTATCATGGTGTAGCTGCGAGCCTGATGACCTCCATGGTTGTGCAGACGACTTGCCGATTGGAACTCCTTGCCTTACGGTGATTGTTGATGTTATTACGTGTTTTGTGAAGTTTTCGGACTCTGATGTTGGTTCTTTTGAAGGGGAGGCGTGGTGTTTTCGATGGCGTGGCAGTTTGCTGCTTGTTGCGCCTCGTGGCACATGTCTTTCAGAGGAGTTCCTATGCTTGTGAGCTCGGCATGTGAATTCAGCAAGCACCCGACGTGGACCTACTTAAGCGCAAGCAAGCAAGCAAACCTGGGGTCATGTTGAGAAACTCCAGTGAAGGGGTCCGCACTTTCGGGACGAGGGCTGAGCATCTAGGAATCAACGGCTTAGGTTTGGGTATACAGCTTCGGGGATCATGGGGAGTAGGAAGCAGGGATTGCACAGGTTCTCGTGCAGTTTTGGTTGCTCAGGGTCAGCAGATGTGTGCAAGATAGATTGCATTCCGGTCTCCTCACATGCACACTCAATCTTATTGGTGGTTAATAGGTACTCAGAGAATTAATGCTATAGGGACTATATAGGGGATTACAATCCCCTATTCCCTGCTGACCGCCAGTAAGAAAACTGTATGTGTGTGTATATATATATATCCTCAGCAACATCCAAAAGAAACCTTCATTACACTGGCAACAACCCATAGTCAAGTACTACATCGTGTGGCCCCAGAAATGGGGACCATACTTTTGATAACCCACCATTTGGGGTGTAGGATATGGGTCGGTTTCTTTCGTGAAGCAACTTGGCGCCCTAAACCCTACCTTAGACCCAAACGACCTTGTGTTAGGACCCCATAATTTCTACAACATTCATATGAGGCCCTAAAACTGAAGGTCTCTTAGTCTCTTAGGTTTGAAGGTGAACCCTGCACAGACCAAACGGTTTAGGATTCAGGGGGTTGACATGAGCATGTTCCTTCATACTGGCATATTTGGTTCCCTGTAATCCTGAACCCGAAGCCCCAAACCGTACATACCCTAACTCTCAAGCGGGTGGCCCTCTTTCGATGGGGATCTGCCAAGGTGAAAGCGCACCATATCCCTCTTGTAAGAGGATTAAAAATGTCCTGGATGGATACCGAATTTAGCAAACGAGATGAAGACCCCAAACCCTGAAACCCAAGAGGGCGCAACTACAGGTCTACGTACAAGCCTGTTAACCTGATTAGTGTAGCACTAGCAGCAGCCCGCAACACAGGCAGGCTGTGTAGCACACTCCTACTTATAGGGGTAAACTCAATAACTAAGTTCCCTCTTGCGCGACCTTAAATTGATATAGTACAAGGTATGTGATACAATTCCCCTTCGAAAAAATGATTTGTATCTAAGATTATTTGCCTCCTGCATGACTCAGGTTCGAGTCTAAGACTTAGTAAAAATCGCGTTGCCGACAGCTACAATTCCAGTGTCTTTGGAGGTCCCCCAGCGGCATGACAGACCAGGCACTCACGAAATGAAAATGGAAGCAGGGGTATGTCGCCCTTGAACGCGCCAGAACCTGTTGAGCGTGGAAAGCCGTGCTTTGCTGAACTTGGGTTACCGTATCCCACGTTACCCCACTGTACTTGCAGTTTCACTTGCAGAGTAGCCCCAAGGGTCCAAGGACCCAAACAATAGGGCTCTAGGGCCCAAATACCATACATGTTAGAGTCTTTGGGCCATAAAACCCTATTTTTTCAGTCGTTGGACCCTTTGGGACTGCTACGCGGCCCCCAATTACAAGGCAAAGGCATATACTTCACGGCTTCCTCGAAGGTCTGCAGGATTTGGTTTCTGGCCATAAGCTCCCAACAGATTGCCAAACAGTCATGACTTTGCCTGTGCCAACGTACGAATGCACGAGATCAGGTACAAGGAGGATTCACTACCGTGTAGCTGGAAGCTTGGAACTGGAGCTGCCTCTTACCACCTCCAGAGACATGCCGAGTACCTAAGCCTCAACAGTATGTAAAATACCCTAAACCCCTTGTAATAGCCATAAAGGCCATTATTTTACATACTTTTGGGGTCCAGGTAATTTGTTTGAAGATCAGGCACCTGGTTTTGCAAGCTTGGCGCTGCAAGCAATGAAGGGATATACAGCCAAGAAACTCTAAAGTTATAGGTTGAGGGTTTAGGGTCCCTAAACCCAAAACCCTAAACCGCGTTTAGGGTTTGGGTTCCTTGCTAGGGGATATGCTCGGGTTGTATATTAAACTACCAGAGCCCCTCTGTCCACCCTTGATCAAGCCGAATATTGACAATAGCTGATCCCTAAGGGTCCAAGGACCCAAATTCTAGGGGTTTTAGGGCCCAAAGACTATAATATCTATAATCCTAGGGCCTTAAAAACCCCATTGTTTCAGTCCTTGGACCCTTAGGGGATGTGACATGCAGCCACAACGGTTCACCTGAATCCATTTTCGAATCCGAGCTGCTCAGTTGCCCTGGCCAAAAACACAACCTATATTATGGGGGTTTCCGAAATACGCGGTACTTCTGTGAGGGTCCCCCAGAAAAGGACTATAGTAATTAGATTGGGGTCTATATTGGGGTTCCCTAGTTCGGGGAAACTAACATCTAGTAGGGTTCAAGAAACGCCAAACCTATTATCCTGGTCTACTCAGCTATTTGAAGCTAAGTACATTACCAAAGAGACTTACCTGCAAGTCTTGTCTTACTCTAGTAGGGTATGCTCCACATGATGTCCCCACAGTATGTGCACTAAACGCTGAACTCCGGAACCGTACCACTGACTCTCATGGCTGCTTCCTACTCTGGGCCCAAAAGTCCATGAACACGGCGGGCACTAAAGTCCTAGGTCCTGGATGACCCTAAGTACCTTATACCTTGCAATTGTTGGGAGGCATTTTGGTATCAACAGTAGTACCTGCTTCAGGGTCAAATTACATCCTGCTGCGACACTTGGACCATTAGGGTAGCACAAGTTGGAATTTCATGTTCCTTGTCGGGATGTGCAGCACGCTTTTCAACGATGTAATAATAAGCACTAAGAATAATGTCCGACAATGACCCCTTTGAGTCAATAGGCACCCTGACCCTCTCCAAACTAGCGTGGAGCCCATAGAGACCCCTTGATAATCGATTGCAGGCTACGAAAGACCCGGTTTCAAATATGAGTGAATTACTTTTAAACAATTGCTCATGGCTTTCTCAGTCAATCGTCAGACTTACATGAGTGCGAGGCGCCAGAGGACCTTCCGTTCAGAGGACTTTGCAAGGGGCTTTTTGCGAAACCTCCGCCCGGTAAATTACCCGTTTCTAAAAAGTCTGTCCCAGCAAGAAACACCTACGAGTACAAGTGCCCTTCAAGAAGGGGCCTGTGTGGTCTTCCATGCTCATGTGGGTAGCGTTTTTGTGGTGGTTGAACCTAGGATTTTATTGCTTCTGTACTGAAAATACTATACCCCAAAGGGAGGATAGAATCTTACTCTATAATGGGTACCATATAGTATCCCAAAATAAAATACTACACATGTGAAAAAGACTCTGAGCACCCCTACACCTAGGGTTTTGGGTTTTGGGTTGGGTAGGATCTGGGGTCTAGGGATGAATGGGCTCTATAACCTTCTAACCCTACATGAACCCAGTCGCGGTAGTTATAAGTAACACGTCTGTTTCCTTGAAACAGCTACTACATCCCTAATACCAGGATTGTTGTTAGCCAACCGCCACAGTTGAGAATCTGTAGCGATCACATGACTATAAACTATGAACCATTCCTGATGATTGGAGTTGGGGTTACCTGTAGCCCTAACTTCCAAAGCTGCGCACCGCTCGCCTGCTGTTTCCACCAGGACTAGCGAGGATGACTGCATGAAAAAACCTGCCACTCAGCAGTGATAGCAAGCATACTGTTATCAATAGTATTTGTCACAATGTTAGTTTTGATACCAATGGTGAACTCAATGGCATGGCAACGATGTTATAGTACCAGCAAAAAGCAATGGGGCCGCTTTTCGGGGGGCTATTACCACAATCCTCGTAGGCTGCCTGATCTATCTAAGATAACCCCTACGAAAGTGTTACATACATTCAGGGTTGGGGGTCCTAAGCCCTGAGTCCTATTGCGGTAGGTTTGCCACTTGCTCAGGATTCTCGTCAAGCTTGCCTTGAACAGCCCACCGTACTTCGCAGGTTTCCAGAAATGTTAGCATTTAGGGTTACCCTTCAAGGCAGGCACCCAAAAAGAAGGATCTGTAATTTTGGCATCCCTAATTCCGAGAATCCAGTCCGTATATAACCCGATGATTAACCCTATAACTTAACCTAAGGGGCCAGCGACCCAAATAATAGGGTCTAGGGTCCAAATACCATAAATGTTATAGTATTTGGACCCTAAAGCCCTATTGTTTGTGTTCTTGGACCCTTAATGGCTTGTAACTCCTAAAACTTTCAGGGGTATGTGCAGATAGATCTGGCGACTAAGAGTTTCCAAAAAAAAGGAATCCTTTGTTTTGAGTCCCGATATGAAATAGGGTTTAGGGTTCAGGGTTCCGGGAATCTTAAGGGAGAGTGGGGGGATCCCATATATACCCCTTTCATGGTACCTACTTGGAGGCCCATGGGACTTAGTATCCAATTGAATTCGGCTCATAACCCAACTTATAATCCCCATAAATGGGCTCATAGGGGTTACCCCAAGTATAAGTAAGGTTATAATCCCAGTTATAAGTAGTTACTAAGTCCCATGAGCCTCCAAGTAGGCCCACGAAGACAAGCTGCTATCCGTCCACTTAATAACCCCTATAGTAGTCCCCTATATAATACGCTATGTAACCCCCCTTTTTGGAGTTTAGACTATGGCTCATCTATATATATATATATACCCCTATAATGGTACCTAGAATCACTCCTCCACTCCAGCTCAAAGCACCAGTCGGATGAGGGTCGCACTTGAAGATTCTACCCCTGGGTTGTGTTGAGAAAAATATCACGTAAGCATAGTCACCGTAGTCGAAACTCTGTAAAGGAGGTTGGGATTTGAGGGTTAGGGTTTTGGGGGGTTTCATCGCGGATTCTGTAGGGGACTATGTTACGGGTTATTAAGGGCATGCTAGGAGTTTAGACGTTTAGACTACGGCTCATATGAGCATCTCTGAAATCAATCTCCTTTCAGGGTTCTTGGGTTTGAGGCCTGGGGTTGCCAATAATAACTTGGGATATGCATTAGGAGGACCCCCCCCACCCTGTAATAGTGGTATAATAGGAATATAAGAGGACCCTTATATAATCACCATTATCCCCTATAGTCGCTAGTACTGGGTGGGGGGTTCACCAAAGATATGCAAGTGGAATCCTATTTTGAGATATGCCTTTCATTCAGGCTTGCTTAAGCTAATGCTGCCAATTACAGTAAGTGTGATCGGCACGCGGCAGGAATACGGGATCCTTACTACGCTAGGAACCCAATGTTAGAGGGACCCGTGTTCTTGCCAATATTAAGGAAGCTCTCAATGTACTTTTGGAAACCATCGCTGCCTACTTGAGCCCCACCCACAGCCAAAGACACAGGTAGCCAAATAACCCCTGTAAATTATGGAATATCGTATACGCTCAATCATATTAGGAATCCTAGAGCCAACGAAGGTACAATATCTCAAAACATATCAGGGATCCTCGAACCATGTAATCAGCATTCATTCGCAAACCCGAAACCTTGAACTTGTAGCGGGCTCTTCGCGGATAAAACCTCGAGCGTTGCATCTTCACATCATCGTTCGTTGTGTGTGTGGTTGTGTGTGTGTGTGTGTGTGTGGTTGTGTGTGTGTGGTTGTGTGTGTGTGTGTGTGTGTGTCTGTGTGTGTGTGTCTGTGGGTGTGTGTGTCTGTGGGTGTGTGTGTGTGTGTGTGTGTGTGAAACCCTGTTTACCAAGGG
>CAJNIZ010002222.1:7899-26773 GCA_905231905.1 Symbiodinium pilosum | reverse complement strand
CCCTTAATAACCCCAATATAACCCCAATATAACCCTAATATAACCCCAATATAAAACCCAATATAAAACCCAATATAAAACCCAAACGAATCTCCTCCGCTTCTACGAGCTTGTCTCACTCTCGTCGAAACAAACGCTGCGTGTCCCGGAAGAGCAACGGCATCGACGAGCCCTCGCCTTTGTCCAAAGCAGGACTTGGGGTTCAGCATTTATGGCCGTTTGGGTTTTATATTGGGGTTATATTGGGGTTATATTGGGGTTATATTGGGGTTATATTGGGGCTATATTAGGGTTATATTGGGGTTATATTGGGGTTACATTAGGGTTATATTAGGGTAGTTTAAGGCTTCAGGCGCCAGGTTTATATAGCCCTTAATAGGACCCCTAATATAGACTGTTACTGGGGGTGGGGGCAATACCCAAACTATAATTATTTCTATTTGTATTACAATTATTACTAACATTATTATAGCTGGGCCCTGGACAGTGACATCTGGTAGGACCACACAGCTTTGGGTTTAGGATTCTCGGTCTACTTGCAGGTTCCGGATAATTATAACTTGGGTACTGCCCCCCCTAAGTAACAGTCTATATTAGAGGTCCTACTAAGGGCTATACATAACCATTGTTATAATTACTATACAGCTGTTATTGAGGGGGGGCAATACCCAAGCTATAACTTACCTCCCTAAGTCCCCAACATGGTTCTAGTTGGCTTATGAAGAAATTATAAATAGGTGGTTGGCAAAATTATGGTCCCTTTTTGAGTCCCTATTATAATACGGCACCTAATATTTAGGCTACCCAAAAAGGGACCATAATTTTGACAACCACCCAAATGGGTTTGAAGAGTCTAAACCCCAAAGCCTGAACCTCCCAGTAGGGGTTGACGCCACCTTTGCACAGGATAACTTAAAGGAGTGCAGGCTTGCAGAAACCACAAGACCGACAGCAAGTGCTTTTTTTGAATGGTTGCAGCTTCGCTGACAGCATTACGTACTATCGATGAGAACTGCATGTGATCAATCAATAATCCAACTCAGCCATACTTGAAAGTCTGGGGTAATCACTTAGTAAGCACTCTTATACCCCAAAAAGCCACATATTAAGCCCCACTTATGTTTTTCCTTAACACGCTTATTAAGCCACCCTGACCCTCCAAGTAATGCAAGTTCATGAGGGCTTCTAACTTCAAGAAGCAGTCTTACAAGGGCACAAACCGTTAGATTCAAAGTAGGATCTGGCTGCAGGGTGGTAAATCAGAGGTCAAGCGCCCCTACGTCCCTAAACATCTTCTATATAACTCCCTGAACCCCAAGCCTGAACCCGAAACCATAATTCCAAAACCCTCTTTATATAACCCTACACCCTAAATAGTAGCTTGCATTTTCATTTCCATTATTACATCCCTAACCCTAAATCCTACACCGTACATCCCAGACCCTCATTCCGAAACACTAAGACCTAAAATCCCAGACCCTAAACCCTAAAAAAAACCAAACTACACCTTGGACTGGGTTGTCGGCGGCAAAAACCTCCATTGGGAGTCTGTGCCATGGCATTGTGGTGTGCCAAATGCCTGCAAAAGACAGAAGGTTTAGGGTGTGTAAGGTTTAGGGTTTAGGATTGGGTTTAGGGTTTAGGGTTGCGGGTTCAAGGTTTTAGTTTACCCTTCCCCCCCAAAAAAAACCCTGGAAGCCCATATAGGCGTGCTTCCATGTCAGTCAAGGGGAGTGGAAGGCTTAGGGTTTGCGAGTCAGGGCCAGGATTTTGGATTTGGGTTTGGGTTTAGGGTTTAGGGTTTAGGTTTTAGGCTGCAAGCTTCGGGTTGAAGAGGTACCCAGACCCCCAAAGGGATCTAAACATTCGATCCCCTAGAACCATATAGGAAATGATACAAGGACTATATAATGGCTATTATGGGTCTATGTAGGCGATCTAATTTTCAGATCCTCCCAGGGATCTGGGTACTGGTAGGCGACAGGTTCTCAAGTTGCTCACCCATGAGGATTCAAGAAAGCAAGCTGTGCTTAAACCTGCCTAGGACGAACCTGTTGCTTTTCATACTGGATGCCCGCTAACCGAGCTGCCTCAGAAACAGGTTTTACAGCCAGATATGGCATTTGAAGGCGCAGACAACAGGGTGAGAGTGTAAACTGGTAGCCCTCAAAGACGAACACTGGAATAACAACCCCGCAAAGCTACAATCAGAGTACTTATCATACTCATGTAAATCACCATTGAGCTTTGTCGTGCTTAGCAATGGGCAAGAAGGCAACATCAAGACTAAAAGCCAAACCCTCAGCCCTATGCCAAGAACCCAAACTCACACCTTTAATCCTGTGTGAGTAAACCGAGCCGCCAAAGCAAAAACTCCCAAACGTTCTTCTAAGTTCTAAAGACTGACAACCCCCAATACACCACAGTAGTTTCCATTCTATTTTCCATCATCCCAAAATAACCCCTATATAAACCCGATTATAGTAGTTTCCATTTTATTTTCCATTATCCCAAAATAACCCCAATATTACAAGCCTTAACCTCAAGACAGTTCCAAAGCCCCCAAACCCTCAAAATGCAAAAGCACAGCTGCGCCAACTCCACTCAAAGTTTACTTCAAAACCCTAAACCCTAAACCCCAACCCCCAATCCACAACCCTGACCTCTAACCCCTACATAGCTACATAAGCCCCTGCTCAAGCCCAGTTCCCAAATCTAGATAACCCCCTATAATCACCTATATATAACCGCCTATAGTCTCTATAGTTTCCATTTGCTTTTCCATTAAAACCCTCCCATTATCCTTGTTTCCAATTTTACTCTATCATGAACTCCAATGCAAAAACGCTACGCCCTAAATCCCTAGGCCGCAGACCTGACACGTTCTGATGTATCCTAGGGTTTCGGGCTTAGGGTTTAGGGTTTAGGGATTAGGGCCTGATTATGGTTTAGGGATTAGGGATTAGGGTTAAGGGGGTAGAGTTTCCCAATTACCCCTTGGAAGGGTCTTTGGTGAAAGGTTGGAACTATGGGCACCGAGTATGGGCCTTGACCCTGGGGTGCCTATACACCTACTACACACCCATAAAGCCCTGTAAACCGAATTAAGGGCCCGCAACTTAGAACCCGGGAGACAGGTAGAGGCCCAGAATAATTGCCCCAAACCCTAAACAGTGGGACCTTTGACTGAAGGCAAATGCGAAACCCACCGCAAACCTTAAAACCCTGAATCCTAAACCATGAACGGCCTGAGCGGCTTCTTGAGAAACTGTTGGCCGGAGCGCGTTGCCGTGGGCGAGGTCTGCATCAGGGCGCTGCGGCTTTAACGGGTCTACGATTTGGGGCTTACTTGGGGGTCAGGGGGACTTAGTGATAATGGAAAAGGAATGGAAAAGAAAAGGGAAACTACTGTATTATTTCGGGTTTTTGGTTTAGGCCCAGGGGACTTAGTCAGAAAGTTAATAAGGGGGATAACTAGGGATACCATATGGGTTATTGGGGTAACTAACCTAGTTACTAAGTCCCCCTGACCCTCCAGGTCCAAGTAGGATGTTGGGCTTAGTGTCTAGGAGCCAAGGTGCAGGAAGGCTATAACTTCCTCGCTATATCTCCAGCCATCTAGGCCCTCAGAGCGGTCCCTTCAGTTTGAAGAAGCCGCTTAAGGATGTCCTGGTGTAATCCGCACAGACACCATCTGCAACACGTCTAAACATGCTATCGAACACTATACTGCCTGAAACAGTAGGCCTTTTGGGATCCCTTTGATACTAATCAGAAACCCCAAAGACCAAAAGGCACCTGCCCAAAAACAGCCGAGCCCCCCCCCCCCACACAAACATGCAACCCGAAAAAAAACGATGTATGAAAAAGACAGACTGCTCTATACCCTAAACCCTGAACTGTCTGCATATGAGGTTCCATGCTAGTTTGGAGAAGGTTAATCCGTTTCTTGCAAAGAAATGTTAGCAGCCCATCCTTGTTCGGAAGTTGCTCACCGGGCCCTAGAAGCTTTTAGGTTGAGGGTTTACGGTTTGGGGGTTGTTTGGGCTTAGAGTCTTGGACTGTTTTGACTCTAGGGTTAGGGTTTAGGGTTTTGGGCTTAGACTGTTGGATTGTTTCGATTCTAGGGTTAGGGTTTAAGGTTTGGGGTTCAGGGCTTGCAGGGGCCCAAATAAGTAGACTAATGCAGAATCAACTGGTAAGAAACATGATACATGCAATGGAAACCTGAGTATGTGAGAGCTTATGTTCTACTTTGCGTGGAGGAAATCTTGCACCACCCTATAAACCTTGTAGCCTTGGCAGGACTGTATGTGGGTCCTAGACGGCGCAAGATATCCTCCATCCAGCGTAGGGATTGCCATGCAGGGGCCTATTATTATGAAAAATAATACTAACTTAGAATAGGGTGTGGGGGCTTTACTCTAGCAATAATATGAAGACTTTGAAGTAGAAAGGGATGATATGGAAATCCTAAACCCTAAATAGTAGCTTCCATTCTATTTCCATTATCCCAGTATGCCCCCAATGTAACCCCAAACCCCTAAACCAAAATCCTGAACCCTAAACCCTAAACCCCTAAACCCCTAAACCAAAATCCTGAACCCCATTAGACTTACGGGCTTGGGCTTCAAGGCTTCGTTGTAGAGTCCAGGATTCTAGGCTTGGGACTTAGAGCTTCGCAGTGCCGGACTAAAGTCTTAGGGCTTAAGATGTAATTCGGGTTTAGGGTTTAGGGTTTAGGGTTTAGGGGCTTGGGCACTGTGATCTAAGCTTTGGCGATATGTAGGTTTACGTTTTGATGTTTCGGCCTTGGGGTTTCGGGTTTAGGGGCTTGGGCCGTTGTCCGATACTTGTGTGGATCTTGTCCTACATCCTAGGCCACACCCCACTGCTAGGCATCAGTTCCTTTTGACAACACACTTTCCCCTAGACTACCTGACAAACCTAAATCGCAAACCTTGGACTCTCCAGCCTAGCCTGAATCTCCAAGCAGTTCTCCAAGTCACTCGACTAGACCGTTTTCCACGTCAGCTTCAACTTTTACATTGAGTAACATCAAACAAAGTATCCAAAGTGAGTGCGTAGACCTTAATTTCAGCTGAACGTGTGATTCGTAACTAAGAAAAAGCAGCAGTTAGATAGGCATATCCTCTACATCGCCTGTTCATGTCAATGCCAAGAAGAAATAGGACGAGCAGCTAAACAAACAACAGTTGGTGGCAGAAGTACTGCTGCTACCCCCCTTAACCCTAAACCCTCAAACCCTAAACCCGGAAACCCTAGACCCCTAAATCCTAAACCCCTGAACCCTAAACCTAAACCCTACTGCTGGTGGTGGTGGTGGTGGTGGTGGTGGTGGTGGTGGTGGTGGTGGTGGTGGTGGTGGGGGCGGCGGCGGCGGCGGCGGCGGTGGTGGCGTCTGCCAGTTTCCCTACATGGAAGGAACCAGACCCCAAAACACGATTATCCTTATCATGGGGACCCCTAACACTGGTACCCCTAATTTTAGGAAACCCTTAACCCTGGACCCGAAAGATCCCTATGTTTCCCTATATATCCCGCGATATCCCTTTATAACCCCTGTATTCCCTTTAAAGCCTAAAGCCTAAACCCTAAACCCTAAACCTTAAACCCTAAACCCTAAACCCTAAACCCTAAACCTTAAACCCTAAACCCTAAACCCTAAACCCTAAACCTTGTTGTTCAGTGTGCCGATGCCTCCAAAGACAGCTTGTCCTTGCTCACCCAGACCATCTTGGAGCCATCCCCTGTTTAAGGGTTTAGGGTTTAGGGTTTAGGGTTTAGGGTTTAGGGTTTAGGGTTTAGGGTTTAGGGTTTGGGGCTGGGTGCAGTAAGCAAATTCCAAACACGAGCGTTATCTATCTTTTTAGTTATAAGTGGGATGTAGGGTTTAACCTAGTTTTAACTTGTGTTTGCCCGGCTTTGGGGAAAAGAACTTTGGTGTTTGGGGCTTTGGGGGATAGTAAGCTTGGGGTCTGGAGTAGGTGCTGAGGGGTGAACATATAATGTTAAAGGAACAAAAACCAAAAAAGAGACGGCCTGAGGGTTCCCTAAACCCTAAGGGCTTCAGGGGGCTGAGGTTTAGGGTTGTGGGCTCTCAGGAACTTGAGGTCATCAGCCCTGGCATTCTAAGGCTTTAGGCTCTATTGGGGAGTAATTTATAAAGGTCCCAAAAAATATTTCTGAATGGGTTCCCTTATACAACAGAGGGAAATTGCAAATCATCCCAAAGTGCCATCTAGCTTCAGACCAAAGGGTTGAAATTGTTTGCCGTTGGGCACTTATAGTTTTTGGATGGCTTTCATAGGGTTTAGGGCTGCTTGTGCTGGGATGGCAGGCTTCAAAAAGGCCTCCTGAACTCTCCAAGAAAAACTCGGCTAGTGCTCCCTTCACCGGACGAGTCATCCGCAAATCGCCTCGAGTTTGCATATATTATGCGGGTTTCCCAAAACGAGTAGTACTTTTTTGGTGTCCCCCTATTCATGGAAACTCCTATATCCTAGTTTGCGTTTTTGGGGCCGCCCGCTTACCGGAAACTTTGCTGCTTCGGAAAGATAAGGGCTAGGGTTGGGCAGTTTAGATTTTTACACTTTGCGCTTAGGGCTTACTGGGGCTTAGCATTTCTTAGTTTCAACTCATTGCATTTTCAGCATGTATGGACCAATCCCGAACACAAGGGGCTGCACAGCAAAAGTTCGACTTGGGTTTTCGCTAGACACTGACGTCGTGCCCTTGCGGATGGTGATTTCCTCCTCCATCGTGGCTTTCTTCTTTTCCTTGTTCTTCTCCTTTGTCTCTTCATAGGCTTTTGCAATGATGCGCTCACTCATAAGCTTCAAGACATTGTCATACTTGTTGCGCTCATCTGCAATCATCTTGCGGATGCCCTCGAACGTCTTATCATCACATGTGTTGACTATCTTCACCAAGTCCTCCTGCTCTTTCTGCATGATGACGGGCAAAGTGAGTGAATCCTAAACCCAGCAGCCTATAATTTCACTCGCTAAACATACCCAATGCGAGACGGGCAGAAAAGGCCTGCTCAAGTGATGAATATAGAAATGAAGAATCAAACTGAGAATTGTCGGACCGTAAACCAGCCAACTCCTACACCCTGATATTTAGCATAGACCCCACACAGCAATTCCCAAATTCCGAATCCTAAATCCAGCAACCTCCAATCCTGCTGATCTTCAGGTTTAGGGGTTTCAAGGTTTGGGGATCAGGGCTTAAGACTCAAGGTTTGGAATTTAGAGCTTCAGGTTCAGAATTCATATAGGCCATAGTCTAAATTCCCAGTGTTCCCCTTAAGAACCCTTATAATCATCCCCCATATAATCCCCCAAACCCGAAGCCCTAATATATACACTCCCTTAAAGAAGTTAGACTGTAGCTCATATCGGCCTGCACTCTCTTGTGGGAAGAGTCGAACCAATAGCTGGCCCCGGGAATCTGGCTCTGACTCCACAACCTCACCGAAGGTCCTCCGAGGTTAGCGGCTATTAGACCTTAAGGGTACCTTAATCCACCCTTACAAGGGTCCTAATAGGGAATTTTAGGGTCCAATAGCCCATGGTGGTAGGACTTACTTATTGAGATCTGTTAAATGGACCCCCCCACCCTGTAATAGTACTAGAATAGAAATACAAGGGGACCCTAATGTGATCACCACGACCCCTTATAGTCACTCTTACTGGCTGGGGTGTCCACCTAAGGGCTTTATTCAAATTTACCGGTTGGTAGTCCTTCATTTGTTTAGGTTTAGGGTTTAGGGTCTATATAGGGTGTTTGTAGATTCAATACATAGGAGGTTCAGGAGTTCGGATTTCCGGCTTTGGGTTTAAGGGTTAATGTAGGAGTCTGAAGCTAAAGAATGGCAATTTATGGGAAGGTCCGTTTGAGGTATCCTATACTGTATTCCAGGAGTGTGGGAGCAGAATATTGAATATTATTGGGGCTCGTACACTACACTCCCCTATAACCCCCTCTATTAGCCTTGCTTCCATTTCATGTTCCATGATCTTGTCCATTTGATTCTGGGTAAGTTCCAGAAACTCTACATAACCCTATATAAACCCTCATATGATCCCTTGAGCAACCCTATATAACCCTTCTTTAGGGTTGAGGGTTTAGAGTTTCATGATCCGCTGCGTGGAAGAGTTCAGCGCTGCCCGATCCCTAAACCCTAAAACCTTAAGCCCGATCCCTAATCCCGAAAATCCCAAACGCTTCGAATCGGCGGTCCCGTTGAACTCGGCTCGGCTTCGTAGCTTGGACAGGCGCACGGGGGAGCCTCCCAGCAAGCTTGCTTTGTTGGGTGTTGGGTTTTAGGTTTTAGGGGTTAGGGGTGGAGGTTTTAGAGTTTAACGTTTTAGGACTTAGGAGTTTTTTGGTTCAAAGGTGTGGGGTTCATAGGTCTTAGGGTTCAGGGTTTAAGGCCTGTAGGGTTGTGGGAAACAGATAGCCACATGGAAAATGTCATGGAGCTAGGGTGTTAATAGAGATATGTGGGGTTTAGGATTTCGGGTGTGCTTACAGGAGTGATAGTAGGGAATGGAGGAATGAAAAAGAATGGAAGCTACCATGATTTATCTAGGGACTGCTATAGTGTCCAGTTCCCTTACTATATATGCACCAGCAAGTTTAGGGGTTGTACAAAAATAAGGTTGCAGAGTTGAGCCTTGCAGGTGTATGAATGGGCGTTCTTCAAGGGATGGGTAAAGGGCATCAAGAAGGCTTGGCTATAGATCATAGGACGGCTTGCCGCATACAACACCTCTGAATTTGCATTAACTACTGTTCCCCGAGCTGGAGGGGCGGTATTGCGGTGCGCACCGGGTTGCGAGACGGTCCACATATGAGTAGCTTTTCTTTTGGTGGTTAAACCCAATAAGATTATATTCCTTATATAAAATACCATACGCCAAAAGGAGGATATAATCTTACTCTATATTGGGTACCATAGTAACCCCAAATAAAAATTCTAGACCTATAATATAATATAACCCCTATATAATCCCAGCTTCCATTTTATTTTCCATTTTCTTTTCCATTTGATTCTCCATTATAGGGCCCTAAACCCTATATTGGGTACCATAGTAACCCCAAATAAAATACTACTCATAAGGGCTCCTCGCTGGAGTCATGGACGTCTAGAGGCTTGGATGTCGCGGGCCTTCTAAGACTAGGGGGTACCATTTTGGGGGTCCCAATAATAAGGATCATACCGTTTTGGTGTCTATGTTGCGCTTTTTTGGGAAACTACCAAGTGGCAATGGTTGAAGGTTACTGACCCCGCTTGACGGGATCTTTGCAGTAAGAATCCTATTATAGGTGGGTTTCCATACAGAGGGGGGCACCAATATACTAGAATCCTTCCTTTCCATGGGGACTCCCCAAAGAGGCCTTTGTTAAGTCTTGGAAACCACAACCCCTAGCCATCCCAACATATCACACAAAATAAAATATCTATCACTACATGTAACCCTTCACAAGCCCCATCTTTTTAGAAACCCTCATAAAAAGGTGAACAGGCAGCTCTTCACTGGATAGCCTAGGTTGAATTCTAACCAAAGAACCCCGTACCATAAGTATACAAGGAATGTGAAACCATCGTATTTGTAATGATGTCTTACAAGCTCCCATACAAGCCCTTTTCAGAATCCAGTTTCCATTTCATGTTCCCTAAACCCTAAACCCTAAACCCAATTTGATTGTGCGCTGTTGATGTAATATCTTTGAAGCCTAGGTTTCCCTACATACCACCATGGGTTATTAGACCCTAAAATTCCCCATTAGGACGCTTGTAATGGGTAGATTCAGGTACCCTTAAGGTCTAATAGCCCATAGTGGTACTCCTACATAATCTTGTATAACCCTTTGTAACCATTATTTGTGAGCCCCTAAACCTTAAACACTCACATTGCTAATCATTTAGTAGGCCGTGGTAGTGCCTAGAAGGGCGAGGACCCTGCGCACTTTGTGGTTTAGGCTATTTTTCGGTTGAGATGGAAGCAATCTGGCACTACTTAAGATGCCACTTTACTGCCATTCCTAGGTTAGACGGTATGGAGGAACTCAGCTTAGGGACGGTTAGTTCCGAAGGTTTTGGGCCCTACCCCACCTAGAACCTTGAAACTGGAAAGGACTTAGGGTGACCCTCAACCCCAGACCCTAAACCCTAACCCAGGGAGGTTTTTCTACTCCAACAAACCCAAAGAGTAAACGTCCGGGTAACTTGCCTTTGCATTGCAGTGGTTCTTCAACTGGGTTTACTGGGGTGCTGTTAAGGGACTGCAAAATTAACGTATTAGAATCAGGAAAGCCAACTAACTACTGATACGCATCATGTGATTTAACAGCAACCCAGTTAACCCTAAACCCTAAATCCAGTGAACCCTAAACCCAGTTAACCCTAACCCAGTTAACCCTAAACCCTAAACCCAGCTAACCCTAAACCCTAAACCCATAAGCCCAGTTAACCCTAAACCCTAAACTACAAGGTTTGGGCTTGCCAGCGTTCTGTTCCCTCCGTGCACCCGAGTCAGGTGTCGAACAGCTGGTTGTAAAGCTCGAGAAGCTGGGTTGCTGTTGAGGAACTTGAATCAAATGACCGCATTATGAATATAAATATATATATATATGTATAGAGTAAAAATGGTTTAGGGTTTAGGGTTTAGGGTTTAGGGTTTAGGGTTCCTTGTAGTAACTTATTTCAGGTCCCTTAACCGCAACCCAGAAACATCCCAGACGACTCGTTCTCTTCCGGAAGTCCAGGTATCATCGAGTGCACATGGAAGTTTTTGCGGAAACCCCCACATCAAGCAGACAAGCTTACAGAATCAAAAGGAAACCAACGAAATCATGAGAACTGCAATCCGATTAATATAGACCCGTAGGGATTATAGCGGGATAGCGGAAAAGAAAATGGAAACTACTATTCTTGGTTTAGGGTATTATCGTGGTAATGTAGACCCATGATTAACAAACCCCCTTGTAAGGGGCTTAATATTAGGATCCCTGTTATAGTCCTTATTAATGTTAAGGGGAGGGGGGTTTAGCAATTAGGGGTCTACATTAGCATCGGGCAGGTCTCTCATGGCTCTGTGTGCAGACCTGATATGGTACCCGCCCGCGCTGGTTCGATTCTCACCCTAAGCCCTCAGCTCTGACCCCTAACCCCGAAGCTCCAAGCCGTTAAGCCCCAACCCTACACCAAAAACTCAAAACCCTAAGCCCTATGCCGTTTCTCATTGGGTTGTAGCCACAACAAGACCCCATCCTTCCCCGTTGGTCCTGGGCAGAATGGCTCCGCAAAGAAACTCGGCGCAGATCCAGATCTACCAGACGGGCTTAGGGTTTCAGGGTGTCCTGGCCGGGGTCAGGGGGACTTAGTAAGTAGGCTAATACGGGGGATAATTAAGTTTACTGTATGGGTTGTTGGGGTTATTAACCTACTTACTAAGTCCCCCTGACCCTCCAAGTAGCGCCTTAGCGTTAAGGATTTACCTGGGGTTTCAGGGTTTGGGGGGGTAGCCTCAAACAGATTGTTGGGATGTCCGGGGCTTAGGCCAATGGCCTCTAGGCATACATGGAGCTTCGGGCTTCTCAAAAGGGTGAGGCCCTTAGAAGCATTCTGTCGTGACAGCTTTGAAAAACCTGAAAACAAGCTCCTTTAGGACCAAACCCTAACCCTCTAACCCTCAACCCTAAACCTTGAACCCTAAACCCTAAACCTTAAATAGTAGTTTCCATTTGATTCTCCACTATCCCAATATAACCCCAATATTATAACCCCTACACCCCAACATAATCCCAATAGAACTCCAATATTACCTTGGGAGTTGTGGCTTAGCCTGGCTTAGGAATGCAAGCCTTGGAAGGTCTAGAGCTGGTTACGGTTTCAAGGTTTTAGAATTTAGGGCTTAGGGATTTAGAATTCAGGGTCTAAGGGCTAGGTTTGAAGGTTTTGGAATTTAGGGTTCAGGGTTAGGGTTTTAGAATTTAGGGCTTAGCATTTTACAATTTACGGTTTTGGGTTAGGGGCTGGGGACTTGGGGCGGAGGAGAGGAGGCGGCAATTGGACCTTTGCCAAGAGTAAAAGAGGCTTGTGCATATTAGTGATGACACTGAAAAATCTTCAAGCCCACAACCCAAACAAACATGGAAGCCCTGAAGGGGTGCTCCAAGACTACCGCCTCTCCATTCACAAGGCGCCTGACCTGAATGAGGCCTGCATAAGCCCTAGTTAGGCCGTCGTTGTGCCTAAACCAAAAAACCTAAACCCTAAACCAAACCCTAAACCGGAGAGATGTAGTAAGTTGGAGGGGTGGGGGGAGTATAGGATCACAGAATGTAAAACCCTTAACCCTGTGAAGAAAGCAGGACCCTCCATATCCTCCTTGCATGGTAGGATTCAGGGCTTAGGGTCTAGGATTCAGGGTTTTGGGTCCAGGACTGAGGACGATTTAGGTTTTAGGGTCTAAGGATGGTGGACTTAGGGCATAGAGTTTCGGGTTTAGGATTTAGGGTTTAGGGTCTTTGATTTAGGGTGTAGGGGCTGTTTTCGATTCAGGGTTTAGCATTGAAGCAACGAGGCGATGATCCTATCGTCTGCTTATCGACAGGTTAATCTGCAGCACCTGGAGGATCAGGGTGACTGTAATTAACCCACTAATCTCCGGTCTCCGGGTGTAGGGTTTTAGGGTTTAGGGGTTAGGGATAACTGTACTTAGAAGAATAATATACGCCCCGAAATACCTCCCCTAATCTGGCTATAATTTGCTTCTAGGTACGGTTATACCTTCTACGTCCCACAGCCACAGCCATAAACCCTAAACCCCGAACCCCAAAAACCTGAACCCCAAAACCTCAACCCTAAGCCCGATACCCTAAACCCCTAAAACCTGGACCCTACACCCTGAACCTACAACATAAACCCTACACCCCTAAAACCTGAACCCTAAACCCTAAACCCCTAAACCCCTAAACCCTAACCTCCAAGTCCGGACAGCAGTTCAAATGGCCTTGGCATGACTGGCAGAGCGCCGATGTGGGCAGAACGCGGCCTTCTACAAGGTTAAGTCGGGGCTAAAGGGGGGTTTAGGGTGTAAGGTTTTGGGTTTTGGGTTTGAGGGCTAAGGGTTTAGGGTTTAGAATAGAGGGGCTCAATGTTTTTTGATGGTTGCGCTCAGTAAGATGATGTTCTTCATATCGAGGGCTATACCCGAACTGAGAATGGGAGATCTTATTCTATGCTGGGAGCTATGCTCAGGTCGGCATTCTGAAGATTGGACCCCTAACAAGGCTTAGGATGTAGGGCGTAAGGTTAAGGACTGAGGGCTTAGAGTTTAGCCCTAAACACTTGCGAACTCGATTACTCGGTGGTCTCTGAAGAAGTTCAACAGATTGTGGTTTTGTTTGCTTCAGGTTTAGCGGGCCCCGCATGGCTCTGATCATATACTTTAACCACTGCTCATATTACGGGCCAAAACCCTACACCCGGTTCTCTGTGTGGCCCCGCAAAAGAACTCTGTAGTGAGAGGTCCCATCTGTCTCCATGTTGATGGTGCAGGCGTAGATCTCTGTTAGGGCTGTTCCCAAAATCATGAACCCTTTTTGGCTATAGATTGTAGTACGGCACCTAATATTCAGGGCTACCAAAATGGGACCGTCATTTTCGGAACTACCCATAAGAAGGTGTAGCTCAAGACTTTGCAAGGTTTGGGGTGTAGGTTTTACAGTTAAAAGCATCAACACAGTATCAACCATGAACCAGATGCACAGACCCATAACCCTGAACCCATAAAACGTTCCTAGATGTAGAATGCTCAACAGCCAAATGTTGTTCAAAATACCTGTGCCCGAAATGGCCATAAAATTGTTCCCTTTTCGATTAGTCTCCCTATAAGGAAGTGTATTGCCAACGGCCCCTTCCTGGAAAGGACATTTGGGACCTACCCCATGTGAGTTTTCGATTATCCATAATAAGAACCTACTTCATAAGTCCCTAAACCCTATGAACTACTGTATAATCCCTGTTTCCATTTCATGTTCCCTTCACCTTTCCATGCGATTCTCATTTCCTACTGCAATGCATATATTCGGGACCCTGAGCCTGATGATGCCGTTGAGGCCATTGATGGCCCTCCGCCGCTCCTGTCTGAGACTGCTTCTGTGAATGGAGGAAACTTGCGAAGTCTTTTATACCCTATACCCCTAGTAACTACGAGACTTTGGGGATCTTAAGTGGCGCAAGATGTCTAAAGTTTTAGGCTTCTCGTGGTCTAGCAGCACATGCCTCGTGTGCAAGGTCCCGGGTTACCGTAGGAATCAGCACGCCGCTGTTAAGCCCTCCTTGCTGTTGGACAAACAGACGTAGAATGCGTCAAACATCAACTTGAAGAGGGAGTGGGGGACCCCAGTATGGGTTTAGGGTTTAGGGTTTAGGGTTGAGGGTTTAGAGTTTAGGGTTATATACCCCCAAATACTATAATCCGTGTTGTAGGATCCCCCAAAAATGTACTCCTGATATTGAAAAACCCTCAACCCTATATAAGCCTATATATCCCTATATCACCCTATATAACCCTATATAACCCCTATAACCTATTTAAAGGGTATCCCTAATTTTGGGAAATCCCGATATCAGGATGCTTATCGGGATCGATGTCACGAATCTGCCTGAAGCACCAGTATGTATAGTCCCTTTTAAGTGGATAGATTGTGGTGTTGGGTACATTATAATTAGATCCCCGTATACCCCATATTCTATCTACTTAAGGGGGACTATACGTTAATCCCCGGACTTAGTTCCAGTGGATCTGCATGTGATTATGAACATAGACCTCTGCAACAACAACTCCGCTCTACAACCTAAAACTGACTCGGTTAAGGATTTAGGGTTTAGGGTTTATGATTTGTGGAGAGGATGTGAGGCCATCGTTGGCAGCTGTGGGTCTCATGCTCCTAGAGACGGTAGCTTCTCGAAAGCAGGGTCCCCCGTGTATACCCCAAGTACGGGAGTGCTTACCATTAAGGACACCAAAGAAGGGGCCCATAGGTTTCAGGCACATTCAAACACTGATCTAGGAATCCACATGAAGTTGGCTTCTATAAACACTAGGCCCCAGCCCGTTTCACTTGGCGGGGCGCGCAATGGTTCGACATGGCCTTCAGACGCGGTCTTCCTCAAAAAGGGGGTCCCCTCAATACACCCTGAACCAGTCCTCATTTTGGGCATTTCCTAAGAGGCACCCATGCTTTCGAGAACCTTTCACATGAAGACACAAAAATACGTGACCTTTATTCCATGCTAGGCATTGCGTCACCTTGCGCCCTCGAGGTCTAGCCCACTCAGCTGAACCCAAAACCAAGCCATCGCAAGCCAAGGGCAGCACGAGCGGATACCTAACACTCGTGGGGCAAGACTCTGAAGCAGGAAAACCCTAAGCCCTGAATAGTAGTTTCCATTTTCTTTTCCATTGTCCCAAAATGTCCCTGATATTACCCTAATATTACCCTAATATTACCTCAATATAACCGTACTATTCAAATCAAAGGAACAAGAGAGTATCTCCCAGAAACGCCTCTTAAACCCCAAGGCGCCTATGCCCTAAACCCTAGACCCTGAACCCTGAATCCTAAACCCTAAGCCGTAAACTTCAGCCTCAACCCCAAGACCCCTTTAGTCCCCCTTGAGTAAATAGAATACGGGGTATATGGGGATCTTATTATAATATGCACAAAGCCCTTTTCTATCTACTTAAGGGAGACTAAAACCCTAAACCCTAAACCCTAAACCTAATATTCCATCTACTCCAGGGGAGACTATAACCCTAAACCCTAAAACCTATATTCCATCTACTTAAGGGGGGACTATAACCCTAAACCCTCAAACCTATATTCCATCTACTCAAGGGGGGACTATAACCCTAAACCCTAAAACCTATATTCCATCTACTTAAGGGGGACTATAACCCTAAACCCTAAACCCATATTCCAACCCTAAACCCTAAACCCTAAACCCATGACTAGAACCTGTCCCGAATCCTATACCCTGAGCTCATGTCCTCATCGGACAGCGGCTTGCAAGGATCGCGATAATGCTTGAGCTCCTCACAGAGGATTAAGGGTTTAGGGTTCAGGATTTAGGGTTTAGGGTTCAGGATTTAGGATTTAGGGTTTAGGATGCAGGGATTAAAGTTGGGTTTTGAGTAAGGGCTGCTGCCCAAAACGTTCAAGTATCCCTTGATTACGGAGGTTAGGGCTAAGCGGAATAGGATCCCGGATTTCAATTTAAGGCCCAATGCCCTCGTGGCGAAGGTCAGAAACTTTGAAACTAGTCCGGGGCTAAGGCGTACAACCCATTTCACAAATCAAGGCAACTCTGCTTGGGCTTACTTGAAAACGCTTGAAAGCTCAACGTACTTCTAAGCTACTTAAACTGCACTTCTATCCCAAGTAAGGAGCTCCCTAAGTCCGCTCATGTGGATATACTTGGGTTCTAGGTGCTGGCTAACATTGGGTAATACTCATTACACCGAACCTTTCTCAAAAGAAACTTGAGGGGATATGGCTGAGGGCACTGGAGAATGTACGGAGATCGCTTTGCAAAACGGCCACATTCTGTGAAGCAGCCCTTGATTGGATAAGAAATACAGCTTCATGAGGCTGGAAGGTACTGCACAAAGGTCGGGCCGCATAAAGCTTGGGGTATCTAGATTCCTCGGGAACCCCTTAATGATAAGTGTACCACACTTTCCCAATGTTCAGCTTTAATAAGGAGACCGCAAAGTAAAAAGGGAAGAGGGGTACTACTGGGGTACCTAGATATACTGGAACGTACACAGAACTCTCCAGTAGTTCCTGTCGACCTCCAAGACACCCGAACCGAAAGGTCAAACTCCAAAGCTCCAAGTTCCCAAACCTAGTTCTGTTGCTTTGGGGATGGCATCGGTACTGCACTTGGAGGTTCATGGGTAGTTCGAATTCTTATAACTACCTATGAACATCCAGGGATGATTGGGAAAATAGGACGCTTCTCTGCAAACAAGCGAATAGAACGAGTCCAAAGAAAGCCCTATGCAACGGCAGAAGTCACCTCTCCGAGACAAACCCTTGTGTGCCCGAGTCTTCCTAGGGCCCTTATTAAGGTTGCATGCTTGCTGTGGGGAAGGTCATCCGCAACAAATCTTGAGATGATGCCCTGCCTAAATCCTAAACCCTGAAACCTAAACCCTAAACCCCCCCATGTTGCATGCCCTGGAGTTTGGACAATCCCTCTTGCCTTCAGGAGGTTCTCTCGGAATGCTGCATCACTGCATGTCATGGCGGCAACTACGGAGTCTATAAGGCCAAGTTTTAGACTAAATGGATGCAGAAGGTATCACTGAGCCAGGTGTTCGTCTTAGTGGCAAATACCCCTGTGGAAAAACCAACAACTCAAACTAAAAAAATGAAAGCTGAAGAGATGCTGAGAAAGACAAACTGTCCACTTCATGTAACGGAAGGGCTTAGCACTAAGTACCAGCATTCCAAAAAACATCACAGGGACCCCAAGCCCTGAATTGCTTCCTGCATTGAACTCCGGCAGCGAACTCCTGACATCCCATGACATCCCCACTCAACATAGACTTCCACGGCTTGGGGTGTAGAATTAAACCCTAAACCCTACACCCTAAACCCTAAACCCTAAACCGCGCCGAGAAGATGGCAATCCCGAAACACATACTTCACGGATTTGCTGGCAAAGCAAAAGCTTTGCGATGATGCAGGCGGAGGCGGTACATTTGTGGAGTGACGGGTTTGGGGTCTGGTCGGGCTTTGGGCTGCACCTGGGCTTTCAAAATCAAGATTTTTGGGTTCATGGTTTGGGGCCTAGGGTTTAGGGTTCAGGCTTTGGGGTTTGGGATTTAGGCTTTGGGGCTGTGAGGTTTATGAGCTGCAGCGCGCAGAGCTCATAGCATGAAGTTCAGGGCTTAGAAAATTCATATCTGAAAGGCGTAAGCCACAGATACGTTGGATGCAGGAAATCTTCCACCACCTAGAGTCCCAAATCTACTGTGACTTCTCCGAATTGGAGAACTTGGGTAGTCCAGGATTTTCTCCTTCAACAACCCTAAACCTCCAAACCCTAAAATCGTAAATCCCAAACCCCCCCAGCACGTCCAGAAATTGGGGCTCCTCAGATACATTCCCATAGACCCCCCAGTCTGCGCAGCATAGGGCTTAATATGGAAGACCCTTATGGCAAGGCCAGGGGGGCTTAGTAAGACGGTTAGAAATGGAGAAAACTCGGGTTGTTTTATGGCTTATTGGGTTCTACGTGCACTGACAAGGTCCCCCTGGCCCTCCAAGTAGTATGGGGCACCACAAAAAACTCCCTCAATTCTATGTTGAGATATGTCATGCCCCTAGTTTTGACATGCCCATGCACTACCGACCCAATTGAATGCCTCAACATCAACCATCACCGGGAACTCACATGTAAGTTTTGCACGAAGCTACATGAATAAGAAATCGTGCACAAGTTCTGTACGCACCGCCCGATTCCGCCCTATACTACTAGCCCCTAAATATGAAGTTAATAGGGCCTTACTATACCTACCATAACTCCTTGTGGTACCCATTACTGGGTAGGGGATTGACCCAAAATCGAACTAATTTATCAAAGCTCCGCACAGCAGGTCCTTCACGTTCACTTATGACAGCGCAGAACTCAATAAAGCAACCGTTCACGTCAATCTGGTGCTCTGCTTCTGGGTGCCTTTCGCATCTAAGTCCTAACTCCAAAGCTCAAAACAACGACGCCTAAACCCCAAACATAAACCCTTACTGGGTTGCTGTTAAG
>CAJNIZ010002221.1:0-26774 GCA_905231905.1 Symbiodinium pilosum | reverse complement strand
GTTTAGGATCTAGGGTTTGGGGTGTAGAGTTTAGGATCTAGGTTTAGGGTTCTTCATGGTTTCTCCACACACTTCTGGGGTGTTGTGTGTTGTTTTTCTGGTTTTGAGTAGCCCAAACATTCCAAAATATTAAGATATTGCTACCTTCCAACGGGGTATGGCCATAGTTAAGGCATAAGAGTTTAGGGCTGACTGCGTGGGGCTTGCCGTATGTTTGTTCTAGTTTTTTTGGTAGGGTTATCAAAACACTCTTGGAGCATGTTCTTTGATTTTATCCGATGAGAGCGTAACTGTGGAGTCTATGCATGTCGCAGCGGAGTAGCATGTATCTCCTTGCTATGAAGCACTCCCACCACCCATCATGAAATTTCAATACCATTCTACCAAGTACATAATGAACCCAGGCAGGGATGGGTGGGTGGGTGGGTGGAGGAAATTAGATGCCAGCATGCAACCGCTTAAAAGGAGCAAGACTATTCCAACAGTTTCTTTCAATCAGACTGACTACCAACAAAATTATGTAATCACATCTCCACCCATCTATTGAATTGTAGAACTACGTACTCAGAAGCTGTTACTAGGCATGAGGAGGGTATGGGGATTTGCAACTAATGCAAAATTCACCGAATTCCCTTCACTAAATGCCAATGGCTTGACTGCGGGACTCTATTTAGAGACGCACCGTCATAATCCCTGACAATGTCCTTTGTTGTCCTTATATACTCATTTAACCAATGGAAGAAATTTAAACTCTTAAGCCTTCCTTATTTGGTCCTTATACTAAAGTTTGACCTTTTTTGGCCCTGGTACTTGGGGAAGAGAGTATAAGATTTGCAAACATCCTTCCACAGTTCAAAACTTCCTTAAGGTCCGACAAGATCCCGCGCAATTTTGCACACAATAACTCTCCTTGTAGGACTTTGATGTTCCGTATTCGCTTGAACCTTCTCAAAATGAAGTTTAAGACCCTTTAAACTGCCATGTGAAGGTAAACACCCAAGGTCCCGGAACCACCAATCCGTAAATCCTTCTCCCCACAGCCCCGCTTCAACACCCTGCAATCCCTGTAATACCGACATCCCTAGCCTCTGAATCCTGACCCTTATTACTCCCTAGGGCTCCAGTTACCTAAATAGTAGGTTACTGGGCTATGTAGCTATAGAGTATATAGAACCCAGTTCCCATTATTTAGGTAACTGGAGCCCTAGGGACTCACGTGCTAGCAATGAATCAGTATTGACCCAAGCAGGTCGACCACAAGGCCCATCGGGGCTCTTACACGCTGTGCAACACAGGATTTTGCAGGAGGTATTTGCCAACAGCATGGATCACCCCATACATAACGCAGCTTTTGCGACTGGATGTGAGTAGTATACTAGCGCAAGGACGCCGAAGAGTTGTGCAGCTTCCTCACTATATCGAGGTCATGCAGCAGCACTGCTACCTCAACCTGTCTGAACAGAACGCTCCCATTCTGGGTCCACATTTTAAATGTGTTAGGTTCTCCAGAGTTTTGGGGGTCATCCGGTAGTGGCGCCAAAGTTCACAGCCCCAAGGCGCGCACGGCCCTGACAAAAATCCTGAACCCTAAACCTTGAACCTGTGAAGTGGGCCCTGAAGCTGGACCCCAGCTCTTGTCAAAGGGGATTCTAGGGGAGAGTAGGATTAAATATATACAGTATATATATATATATGTATATATGTCTAGATAGATATGTGTACATATACATATGTTTGTAAGGCATCGACTAAGAAGATAAGGACTCTGATATCAAGTCTAAACCTTACCTTCAAGGTCCAAGTACGCAAAGGATTGGAGTGTAAGTTGCAAGATATGTCAAGTTGACTGAGTTTCCACACCTACACCCCAGATATTGGAGTACTTGCACCTTTACAGGAAGTTACCCCGCACACCTTTGAACAATAAGATTCTACACATTTCGCTCCCTCCTCCCTTCAAAACCTTGTCTCTAAACACCAAACCCCAAATCCTAATCCCCAAATCTTGGATGTGCTCCCTTCCCCGACCCTATAACAGTCAGAACTATTCTGACTGTGAGAGGAATCTGTGGGCTGTAGATGGACGTTTCTCAAATTCACCTCTTGATCCCTGTGCATCTCGAGGGTTGTGCTGGCACCCCTGTGAGAAACCCCGCCATATATTGCGAGCCTTGTATACTCTAAACCCCAGACCCTAAAGTCTAAACCCTAAAACCCTAAACTGTAAAACCCTACACCCTAGCACCCTAAATCCTACGAAGAGGGGCTCGCCTTGCTGCGTTCGCTGCGGGCATCTGCCGTGGCGGAGGACGCCCTCAGCCGACGTCGGGGATCCTGGAGGGAGGGTTTAGGGTCTAGGGTCAAGGATTTAGGGTTTTAGGGTTCGGGGTTTAGGGCGTAGGGTCAGGGGCATAGGGTTGAGGGTATAGAGTTTATTGGTCAGGGTTTAGGGTCAAGGGTTTGAGGTGTAAGTTTACGGGTTCAAGTTATAAGGGCGTTGGCTTTGAAGGAAATGTGGCGCAATATTTCTGGCAGGAGGATGAAGCAGTCAAGCTGAGCAGGAATTCAACTGCAAAAATCTTGCTAGGATCAGTTAAATGTTTATATAAGATTTAGGGTTTAGGCCTCATTGTTGCAACCCTTCACCTGTTCAGTATGAATTTGCCGACATTATCACATCATGACAAGCAGTGGTGAGGTATGTAGGGATTAGGGTTTAAGGATTTGAACCAATAGGCTTTCAATAAACCCTTCCTTTAAGGGCGTTAATATTAGGATCCCCATCCTAATTCCTATCAAGGGGGGGAGTTTTGTTCATCACGGGTCTACATCATTAAGGACTAAGCTGAGATCCGTGGTCCATCATCCCACAACTCTCTTAACGAAGCTCTAGATCCTGCCCCGAACCCAAACATTCTCTGGTATAGCTCATTATAATATCAGGGATGATAAGAAAGCCAGAATGCACCATAGCTCCATTATACGTTTACATACATACATATATATATATATATGCATATATATGAGGACATTTTTCCCACAGAGAGAGCCGGGGAGAGGAAGCAAATGACATGACATGAACTGTACATGACACAGGATGATATTTCATTCTGAACTTCATGGCTAACCCGACCCAGAAGACCCAGGTCTTGGGATTTCAGCGGCGTCGAGAGCAGACTTCTGGCAGTGGGCAGCCAGGTGCCTTGGGCATACAGTCAGCACCAGTCGACTATTTAGGGTGTCAGACTTAGGGTCTAGTGCATTCCTACGCAAACCCAAAAAAAGAACCGACTGTTCCAAAACGGATTGTCCAACATGCGGTCATTCTACATACTTTGCGGGCTTTTGTAGGGACCTCAGAAGCTCAAGCAGGTACTGTTCATAGATTTTGCCATTCAAATCGGGCCTTACTTTTAGTTTCCATCTCTCGTTGTTGTTGGCACGTAGCGGTACGACTTGCCTCAGGATTTTAGGGATGGGGTAGTGTAGGGATTTGTTTTGCCGTCTTGACGTGTAACCGCACAACTTGCTTCAGTTTTGTTTTCGTGGTGGGAGGGGGGGGGGGTGGGCGCCCTCCAAGTTTCGGAAGGTACAGATAGAACTTGCAAACACTGTTCTTAAGCCACACACCGCCGCACCCTGAACTTAGACCCTCCTCCTACCCTCTATTAGGGCCTAAGTACCCACTATTAGGGGCCATATATCCCCAATTAAGGGTACAAGGAGGGTCCTGGAACTTATAAACCCTAATCCCTCCTCACGCCTCTCACGCCTGGCTGCTCCTCAAAGACCTTATTTGGGGGTACTACAGACCACAAAATAGAGTATCCTCGTTTTAGGCATAGTATTCTATATGTATATCTATATCTATACATATATATATATATACAATAATCATGCTTGACAGTTCATGGCTAGTTGCAAGTGGGAGTCCCTGGGGTTATTCGCAGAAGAATTTCAGTAGAACTAGATCTAGCCTGTTGTGCTGGAGGTCCTTGTAGAGCTATCCAACACAATGGGCTACTTCACCCCAAACTCGGTAGCAGCTACTCAAGCGTATAGTTTACTTGCGTTCGAAGCACTTATGTAAACCCAACCCCAAAACCGTCAAGCCCAAGTCAGGAACCCTTAACCTTAAAGCTTGAACCTCAAAACCTATACCCTACCTGAGCCCTAAACTCTTGACCTGAAACCGAAAGCCTAATAAGCCCCAGACCTGAAATCTAACCCTAAACCCGAAACCCAGCATGGTAGTTTCCCTAAATAGGAGAACCCCAATATAGACCCCACAGTCCTACAGACCTTTTTACAAGGGCCCTCCAGATGGCACCCTAATTGGGAAGCCCTACATGAACCTTCACGTGAGGCTTCTGTGGGAGATGCCGGCAGCCTCACTTCGTGTGGACGTCCAGAGCTTTACCTCCGCCATGGGTCGCACGGCTTTCAAGTTTGGGCAAAGGGTTTAGGATGTGGGGTCTAGGGTTTCGGGTTTAATAGGGTTTGGAATTTACAGTTTGGTTTCTGGGGACTAGGGTTCAGGGTTTAGAGTAGTCACATAGATCTCCAAGGAACCCCAGATAGGACAGCCCCCGTAAAAGAAGCTTTAAGTTCCCTTCTCAGCCCGTCTAAGATCAAGGTGTCCCGGGGTTGTCCTATCCGGGGTCCCGTAGGAATCTGCCCCAGGGTAGGGTTTATGGTTTCGACAGTTAGAATTTGGGCTATGGTTCATGGGTGAAACTATTGTTAAGAGTTGAGGGAGTTGGATAAGGAGTTTAGCCTAAGGGTTTACCATCTCTGCCCTGCCTTACCCTCAGGGGGGGCTCCTAGAAATCCGCACGCTCTCTCTACATGCTCGTGGCGCGGCCCCGCCCCTCCGCCCCCAATGGTTCCCCCCCCACACATTTTATGATACGGCGGGTGGTTTTCGGTCAGGAGAATTCCCCCTTCCGCCTGTGGTGTGGGTGGCCTTTGGGGATAGGAACATTCCCCCCTTGCATGGTGGCTATCTTCTAGGCTCTAAGTTAGGATTAGACTATTACCCCCCAAACCCTCCCGTGGTCCTGTGTCCTGTGGTCTGGGTCTTGTAGTTCAAGTGAAGATGTATAGAGCGTCTACAGGATGTCTTTTATGTAGCAGTTTATAGAGGTTCTATAACAGTTCAGTTAGATTATAGCTCATATAAGATGAGGGCTAAGCCAATGCCTGTGACCTCCGTTAAAAAGGAAAGCTTCAACAGCCATGACAGTTGTGAGGACCGCAATTAGGACCACCCAATCCCTGTGACTGTTTGTACTATTCCTGGGTTTGGGGGTTGGGGTTTAGGGTTTAGGGGCCCCAAACTGCGATTGCTTGCATCCCAAAATAACCTATCCTGAATACACGGGCCCTTTCAGGGGTTGCCATAAGCCAACTGCAGGTCCTTTGAAAGGACTAGGGCGTAATACTCCCTAGCAGTACTCCGCCCCAGTAATGGAGATTCACCCTAAATTAGAGGGGTGGGGGTAGTTCCGAGGGGAAGGGATCGTTTGCCCCCCAAAACCCTACACTCTCAACACTGAAGGCTAGGCCCTAAACGCAAAGAGTTGCTGGGTGGAACAAGCCGCAAGACCAACGAACAAAAACACACAGCGGAACCTAAAACTCTCAACCGGAGTTAGTGCCACATTGAGACGCTGACTCATTCTGCCTAAGCCCTAAACCCTAAGGTCCAAGTATATACTATATAGGCCAATGCCTAAACTCCTAGTATCCCCCTTAATACCCCCATTGTAGTCCCCTATATTATCCCTTTTGAGGAGTTTAAACTGTAGTTCATGGAGCTACATGGACCCTGTTGAGTTGCTGAGGCCACAGTGGTGCTTGGCCCTGGGCGTTGCAGCTTCTTCTCTCGGCTACGGAGGTGTCCGTTCCCACGGCCCCGAAATCTAACTAGAATGGGTTCAGGGTTTAGGATGTAGGGATGGATAACATGTTAATTGTAATGTCCATTCCAGTCTCTTACATGGAGATTTCCCAAAATTGGTTAGGGTTCAAGGTTTAGAATTCTTCTCCATTCTCTCGTATACTCGGCCGGAATGGTAGTTTCCCTTTTCATTTCCATTCTCTTACGTACCCGCGAGATAAGGATGGTAATTAGCCCACTTTCTGTTCCATTCTGCTACAAGCCCTAAACCCTAAACACCCTAAGTAGTATTTCCCATGTTCTTTTCCATTCATCCTATATACAACCCTCTATATACCCTACGATACTATAGATCCTTATATAAAACCCTATATATAAACACCCTATTATAGTATACCTATATACCCTAGTATACTATAGATCCTTATATAAAACCCTATAGATAAACACCCTATTAGAGTATACTGGTAAGTGGAAGGGAAGTCATCCCGCAGTCACTGATCAACCCCAGCCTGTTAGGGTTCAAGGTTTAGGAGGTTAAGGTTTGGGGGTTTAGGGTTTACGGGCTTAGGGTTTAGGGCCAGCGGTTTAGGGTTTAGGGCTTAGGGTTTAGGAGGTTAAGGATTACCTGAACCTCAAAGTGTGTAGAACAATCGCCTTTTTGGCTGTTTGTAGGAGCCTCAGACCCAACCCCAAAAAGCCCTAGACCCTGAGCCCTAAGCTCCGCCCACCCTAAACCCGAATCCCTACAAGCTGTAAATTCTAACCCTGTTAATCCTTAACTTATAAATCCTGTATTCTAAAGCCCTAGACCCCATACCACAGGCAGAAGTGCTTCCAGACGTGGTGTGCTTCAGCACTCTGATCTCCTGCTGCGACAAAGGCGGTTTCGTAGGGTTCAAGGCTGAGGATCCAGAGTTTACGGTCTATAGGGTGTAGGGTTCATAGGGTTTAGGATTTAGGGTTTAGGGTTTAGGGTTTATGGGGTTTAGGGTTTAGGGTTGATAGAATTACGGGTCTTGGGTTTACAGTAGGGTTTAGGGCTAACTGTTTATAAAGTTTTGGGTTTGGAGTTGATAGAGTTTGGGGTTTAGGGTTTACAGAGTTTAGGATTTGGGGTTTACCATTATATAAGAGGGTTTAGGATTAAAGGTTGAGCTTATGCTTCTGAGGGGAAGGCTGGGGGTTTAGGGTTTAAGGTTATCCCTTTAGAACTGGTATGTGATTACATAGTTTAAGTAAGCACTAAACCCTGTTGGAGTCAACTCAAATGGGCGCCTAGAACTTTGGACGGTGGGTTGTTTGCGCCTTGCGCATAGGGCTTTCAAGGTTTAGAGTTTAAGGTTTCGGGTTCAAGGTTTGGGACTTAGGGCTTTGAAGCGAAGAAGGTGTGATACATCGGTCAAGCGCAGGGCTTCCGATGATTCAAGAATGCTTTCATAGCTTTTTGGGGGGACCTGGATAGTGTCTAGAATATCCAGAGCATCAGGCCATCGCCGATATCAAGGGCCAATGAGGGAGGTCTTGCTCCCTCTTATCAGGCATTTGTTTTGGGTGTAGCCTTTCTCGGGCCTGTTCGCTTATCCAAGATCATGTGTTCACCAGAATCTTCAAATCTGGCCTCCATTATAGTCATATACGCTGACGATTTAGTACACAAGGATCACATGACATGGGCGTACGATACCAGAAATGGTTACTTAGGTTTGGGGGAGTAATTAATATTTTCACATATCTTGGACCCTAGGAGAGACGAAGCTGATTGTGGAGGCTGCGGGAGCCAAAAATTTCGTGAGCTGTAGTCTAAACTGTTAGGATTCGCCTTAGTAGCCCCTAGAGCACTCCCCTATGTAATCCCTTATATGCGCCCCCTTTAAACAGTTCAGACTCTAGCTCAGAGTTCCTCGGCTGCCTGGTATCTTATGGGTCTCCCTTTTCAACAGTTGGCCTAAACCTTCCACGAAATCCCTACACTAAACCCTAACCAGCAGACCGTAAGCCGTTATAACCCTAACCCCTGAACCGCCCCAACCGCCCGTTATGGACATGTACTTCATGCAGTCCACGCCCTACTTGGGGGTCCTTAGAAGGAGGACTCTGCTATTCCTGACGATGAAAAAATTGTATGACGAGGCAGTTAGAAGCAGCACATGCCCCGGAAATACTGTGCTTAAGCTGCTTACCCTAAACCCTGAAGCGCACACCCTAAAGCCCGAAACCTAGCTAAATCTAAAAACCCTTGTGTAGTGAGGTCTTGCAGGGGCTTCACGATTTTTCCCACTGTATGCGCGGGTGAGGACAGGGAATGCCTAAATTAAAATATCAAGCCGGCGGTCTAGAGTGTAGAGTTTAGGGTTTAGGGTTTTAGGATTTAGAGTTTAGGGTTCAGAGTATTAGGGCGTAGCTTAGCGTGGCAGTTTTGAATCGCCTTACATCTTGCAGGTAAGAGGGCTTAAGACCCAAAACAATCCTCAACCCTAAGCTCCCCTAAGCTCTATAGTCCCCGTTAAGTAGATAGAATATGGCGTTGGGTATATTATAATAAGATCCCCACATACCCCGTATTCTATCTACTTAAGGGGGACTATAATTTTGTGTATCGGGCCACACACAACCCGTGCAAAGCCAGCCCCAAAATCATGCCAGATGCAACCCTAAACCCTGAACCTTAAAACCCTGAAACCCTATAACCCTAAAACCCTAAAAACCCGAACACCCTATTGCAATAAGATCCCCATATACCCCATATTCAATCTACTTAATGGGGACTATAGACCCTGAACCCTAAACTCCAAACTTAGGCCCACAGAGTCCTAGGGGCAATAATCTAAACTCCTTAAGGGGGTTATGTCGGGTGTAGGGTTTAGGGTCCACCCTCCTGAAAACTGAAAGGGGGTTATATATATAAGGGATCATCTAGGGGACTACTATAGGTGGGATACCTGGCTTTTAGACCATAGCTCCTCTAGCCATAAGCGTCCCAAACCTTCAGGCGTTTAGGTGTGCCCAAAAGCCCCGGCCTTGAACCCTAAACCCTAAACCTTAAACCCCATTAGGTAGGGTTTTCTAGAAATCTGATGCCAAATGGCTTACTGGGTCTCTTAGAGTAGTAGACCAGCAGCAAAGCTACCAAAAACTGTCAAGCTTGGGCCCCCGCAGCCACTAAGAGTCGTAGATAGGGAATACCTTAGAGGCATATGACAATCCGTGGAGCGTGCTGGTGAGTGGGGGGAAATCGCAAATTCCGCTCTTAGGACGTAAGTATATATATATAATATTCATGTATGTATATAGATATACATGTCTATATATCGTTCTCAGGTCTACTTGTGTACTGGCCGCCCTATCCCACAACCCCTGCAAGTCCCTGTATGCACACCGTTGCCATGTCATGCCCCATTTGAATTCCATGATGTTCTCCATCATTGGTCATTAACTAGGTCATAAACCCTACACTATCATGGAACATAATGTAGGTGTTTTTTTTCGTGCATCTGCCTTACATCATTGCTGCCTGCGCGCAGGCGGTAACTGGCAACTGGCCCTGTATGTGCTGATTCTGGGCGTCATAAGGGGGTTTGGTTGCGCTAACCTCGCCCAAGATTGGACATATGACTCGCATAGGGTCCGGGATTATAGAGGCTGGGGCTACCAAAATCCTTTTGCCTAGAATTACCTCGAGGGCTGTAAGTGCTGTGCTGACTTCAAGTAAAAGAAAGTCCCTGTGCGTGGATCATTGTGGGATATATAATGTTAAACTATTCCATTATCAGTAGAACTCAACAAGGAATAAGCAGCTGTCATGCTCAAATATATCGAAACTCACATGCTATTCAGCTTTGTTGGGAGCATACAATGGAAACTGGCTGCCCGCATACCACCCATCCAAGAATAAACCCACCCACGCCCTGACAGTGAATAATCCCAGCACCATATAGCTAGACTACAGGGGGCATCTTTTGCATACTATACTGCCCCCCTACTCGCAGTAACAATTGGACATTCCTAGGATACAACTATATGCAGTTATTCTGGATTGTTTCCGGATAGGAGCAGTGCCTTAAACTTGTTTGCTGTTAAGGAACTGTCATGAGGGTACTATATTGGGGAAACCCTATTAAGTACTGTATAAACCCATTATAGTAACTTAGTTTAAGTTCCTTAACAGCAACCAAGTAGCCCTATTATTTGCTATATATACCCATTATGGTAACAGTTGAAGTTCCTTAACAGCAACTAAATCCTAAACCCCCAACCCTTAACCTTAAACCCAGTGAAGGCTATGTTCGGTTAGGGGGTGGGGGGATGTTGATATTTAGGCCAGGCGGGGATGGCTGTTAGGGTTTAGGGGTTGAGGGTTTAGGGGTTTCGTGGTGTAGGGATTCAGGGTTTAGAGGTTAGGGCCATTAGGGGTTGAGGGGTTGAGGGGTTTAGGGGTGAGGGTTTTGGGTTTATAGGGGTTAGAGTTTAGGGTCTAGGGTCAAGGGGCTTAGAGGTTTGTGTTATAGGGGTTTGGGTTTAGGTGTTTAGAGTTTAGGGGCTATGGGTTTAGGGGTTTCAGGTTTGTGGTGTCACTTGAGGATCCCGCAAATGCAGGGGCCTATGTGATTGAATTCTTTTTCCGTCGTTATATTGTACCTGGATCCCAAAAGTATGCAACATAATAGCCCTAGACCCCTAGGAACAGCCAAAAAGGCAATTACTCTACACAATTTTGGGGTTCAGGCAGTTATGTAAAGAATCCCCAGCCTTAATGCCCGAAGATTATGAGGGTTTCATGGCAGTATTCATCCGTGCTTCTACATTATACCTCTTCATGATTTTTTGATAGAAGGAACCGTGCACCACCCTATATGCCCAGTACCTTGAGAATTAGATTTTGGGTTTTGGGTTTTGGGTTCTAAGTGATACGGAGGCTCAAGAGGTTTAGGAACTAGTCATAATTGAGCATACAACCCCTCTTGCAATTGGGTCACGTACATAAGTCCAGTGAGGGCCATCAGAAGTTGAAGGCCATACGCCCAGTCATAAGAAGTTACTAAGCCCCATGAGCCTCCAAGCAATTGCCTTGCTCTCCAAACCCTAAACTCTAGACACCAAGACCCTAAGCCCTACGTCCCCAGGCCTCTGAACCCTAAACCTCCAAACCCCAGAACCCTAAACCCCTAAGCCGTTATATCTTAGGTGGACCCCCCACCCAGTAATAGTGACTTTCGGGGATAATAGGGATCATATTAGGGTCCTCTTATATTCCCATTATACCACTATTTCAGGGTGGGGGGTCCTCCTAAGTTATATATCTTAAACCCTGAGCCCAGACCTCGTCCGTAGAGGGGTCCCTTTACGACGGGTGCCCTGGAAAGCATTGTCAGCCTTTGCTTTCTAGAACCCGCAAGAGACAGCTGAAAGTAATTTTCGGGAAGTATATTTTGAGGGCTCCAGGGCAGATTTGGAAGAACAGGGTTTAGGGTTTAGGGTCACTACAATGTCCTATGGTCTGTCCTTCCTATGTATGGAAGCCTAAATTCCTATGAGCCCTAAACCTAGAGCCCAAAATAGCCCGATGCAGGTACTATTTATAGACTTAGGTGCCCAACCCTAAACCCTAAACCCTAAACCCAACATGGAGCCTAGGAGTAAACCTCACTGCAGAGTAATCTTCCAAACCTTTCCCCTAGACTCCACATCCTTGTGCAAACCGAAGTAGAAGTCCAAGTGCTGCTCAGGACGTGGATGGAATCACTGGCGACCTTTGGCAAAGAACTTGCTCAGTCTTCTTTTGCCAGGGTACGGTTTCAAGAGAGTCTGAGGGCCATTAGAGGGCATGTCGTCGATCAAAAAGAACCTCAAATCCCAAACCTTGTGCACTTAAGTTTAGGGTTTATGCTTCGGTGTTTAGGTCTGTCCATCACTGCTGCTGTTATTCCTCCAAATATGTTGCATGTGAAGCAGACATTACTTTTTTTGACAAGTGTAGCCGCCAGGGACGCACGCTCAGGAGGTATGGTCACGTGAAAGGTCAAGCCGTAAACCCAACTAAACTCTGCCACCTGAACCTCAAGCCCAATTGATTAGACTTCAGCCCTGTCAAGCCCTTAAAACCTTCAAGTCTCCAGTCACAATACATGCATACATGCATGGTAAAGCACCGCTGTTAGAAGAAGCCCCTTGTGCATACATGTATACATACATGCACGCATGCATTCACATGTCAAGATGCGCACACATGGGTGTGTGTGTGTGTCTATACATACATATATATATATATATATCCATGCACCTATTACCTGTGATTATACAGCCGCATGCTTGCACTCATACATTCTTACATCCGTGCACACGCACATACTCATCTGGCTTGATGTTAAGGAGCTCGAAATACGGTGCTACAATAAGGAAGCCCTGTTCATCTACTATACGCCCATATTAAGGTGACTTAAGCTAAGTTCTTTAACAGCAACAGTTATCTTTATAAGGCTTACAAGTATGATCCCAAGCCTTAGCTTGGGAAGTGCCTGAAGCCCCGCTTGAAATTAGATGGGCTATAGTCTGAGCTTCTTAAAGGGGGGTACATAGGGGATTAGAACGTCTAAACTCCTTAAAGGGAGGTTATATGTTTAGGGTCTAGGGTTTAGGGTCTAAACGCTTTAAATGGGGTTTAACTTAACGTTATTAGATAATGTAGGGGACTATTATCAGGGTTAGTAAGGGGGATACTTGGAGGTTCGGTTATGGCTCATGTGGGTTTCTCCCAAGTATCCCTGAAGCCTAAATACTGACCTTATCGTAGGGGTTTAGGTTTTAGGTTTAGGATATAGGGCTTAGAGTTTAGGGCTAAGGTTTAGAAAGCTGGGGTTTAGGATTTAGGGGTTCGGGTTTAAGGTTTGGGCTTCCCAAGGGACCCTCAACACTGGACATAGGGGTCCATCTTGCAGTTTCGTATAGTCCCTCACGTGTCCATGAGATTCTGTAGGAAATTTTGACGGCAGCTGATATGTGTTTCCCCCAAGTATCCCTACAGAATCCTGAGCAAGGGACCCATATAACCCATCTCTGAAGCCAGCATACCGCTCGGGGCACTAACCCTACAGGACCAACCTTCAAACCAAAAAACATCTACACCCTAAACCCTGAACCTTAGAAACCAAAACCCTACACCCTGAACCCTGAACCCAAGCCCAAGCCCCAAACCCCAAGCCCTAATATATCCCCATATACCCATATGTCCCCTATAACCCTAAACGCTAAGACATGCTAAAACCCTTAAGGGACGTAAAGCAACGAAACCAACCTCAGGGTTCCTCCCGACCGCATCTGCTTCAACAATGCCATTAGCGCCTGCGGCAGCGGTTTGCAGTGGCTCTGCTGATCGTTTTGGGGTGTAGGGTTGAGGGTTTAGGATTTGGGGATACGGGTTTAGGGTGTAGGGTATAGTGTCTAGGATTCAGGGTTCAGGATTGAGGCTTTAGGGTTTAGGATGTAAGCTTTGGGGTTTAGGGTTGAGATGGGACTGCTGTGCGCCCCGCAACGGTCCTATCTGTTAAGGTTTAGGCTTTGGGGTCAGGTTTCGTTTTAGGGGTCAGAGTTTACAGATAATGCAAAGATTGCATGGGCTTGTATAGGGGTTACATAGAGGTTATATCAGGTTAAACACGGGTTATATAGGGATGCTATGGGACTATTAGACAATCTTCTGTTAAGGTGTGTGGTTTGGGCCCGTTAAGGCTTCAGGGTCTTTTTTCAAAGGGTTTTGTGGTCACGAGTCATTATGTAGTTGCCTGAAGGATGGCCAACATAGTTCCCCTGTTACTCTTATATGGCTATAGTGTAACATACCCCGGAACCCATTCGAGTTGTCTAGCGTCCTGCACAAGGGCATCATTTTGAGAGTACTTCAGGGATTTCCTAACCCCTAATCAGCCCTGAGCCCTAAACCCCGAAACCCTATTTGCGTCGTGCGTCGGTTTTGGGGGTAGGCTAGATGGGTCACGGGCAGGCTGGGCTGTCGGGGTCTTAATGTAGACTCATGTTGAAAATCTCCTTTTTAAGGGCCTTGATATTAGGATCCCTATAATAATCCCTATTAGGGGAGAGGGTTTATTAATCAGGGGTCTACATTAGGGGTTTGGGGGTTTCAGGGAACTAGTGGCATTTCAGTCTGTGATCCTTCTTCCTGTTCGAATTTTCGCGGCTCACACTTGCTCGGCTGCTGCACGTTCCTGGCTTTTTCTTGCCTTGTGCCAGCAAATCCGTTTCGTTACCAGGACTATCATACTGAGCCAGTCAGAGCGCACATGGGGTTTTACATTGGTTGGGGGCCTGTACTTTACCACTGAGAACGTCTCCTCCTAAGGGTCCAAGGACCCAATTAATAGGGTTTTATTGCCCAAATACCATAATATGAGTGGTATTTGGGCCCTATAACCCAAATATTTGGGATCTTATATACAACTATATAGTCCTTATATATCCCTATATATCCGCCTATAACCCCTTTTAAAGGGACCCTGTTATTTGGATCCTTGGACCTTTATGGTACCCTTTCTGAAAGACAAGGCTGGCAACATGGCTTTCATGAATCTTTACGGTTCAGTCCGAACTGAAGGGCACGCGAGTAGAGCTTAAACATGAGGAGCCTAGTTCGACTCATGGACACGCTCCTGCTCCATTGGGTTTAGTGTTTAGGGATTTAGGGTTTAGGGTTTAGGGGGGGTAATGTCATGTCCATCAACCGTATGGTGTCCAACATAGCATCAGAACATGGTCTGCTTGATGTTGCAAATACCCTACGTAGAGGCGAGCCAGGTTCGCATTGAATTATTTTCGGACGCAAGTCGATACTCTATGAGCTGTAGTCTAAACTCCTTAAAGGGCGGGTATATGGGGGATTATCGGTGTAGTATGGGGGTTATAAAGAGCGATACTAGGAGTTTAGGCTACAGCTCATATGGCCACATGGAACCTTGGGAAGCATCTTATTTGTGACAAGCACCCTAGAGGTCGTAGATCAGCAGAACCTGCTATTCCGCTATCACTGAAGGCTCCAGGTACACAAAGCTGCTTATGGATACATATCCTGCTTCAGCCTAACCCTGGAAGTTATGGTAGTCTAGTATGGTAAATTCATGCAGCTTTTTGTCATCAACAGCAATACGTTCTGAATATCCCAAGTAGGCGCATAGGAATCATTTTGGGGACCGCAGGCAAAGGCGGAGGTATTTGGATTCTTAGCGAACCCTGAACCGTAAACACTAAATCCCTAAAATCTCGCCCCCAGTCCCCTAAACACACACCTGAACCCTAAACCCGTAAACTGCCGTAAACCCCTAAAGCCTAAACCCTAAACCCTAACCCGTAACCCCTAACCCCTTGAACCCTAACCCTAAACCTTGAAGGTGGGAGCATGCCTTGCACTTGCTGAGGTGCGCGGCCTCTAGGGTTGACTCACAGTTGGTTAGTTGAGAGTGAGGAGTGGATCCCTACAGTAATTGATAAAAGGTTTAGAGTCTAGGTATTTTGGTAACCCCAACCCCCCAAAATTAGGACCTGTAACCATCACATGATAGTCATAGGGTCCTAATTTGGGGGGGTTGGGGTGACCAAAATCCTTTTAGTAGTAACGATTTAACATAGACCCCTGATTAATAACCCCCCTTCTTTCAAGGGCCTTAAGATTAGGACCCCTATATGCAATCCCTATTAAGGGGAGGGGGCTTATTAATCGGCAGGGGTCTGATTTAGGGCTTTGGGTTTGTGGTTTCTGGATTTCCTTAGCATGGTCCAATTATTCTGCAGTTACGTCGTTCCCTAAACCCTAAACCGTTTAGGGTTTAGGGCTTAGGGGCTGCTGGTCCAGGCTTAGAGTTAAGGGTTGAAGGGGTGGTGAACCTGAACCCGCTAAGCCAAGATGAAGGCTGCTTACGTGTTCTTACCAGGGAATATGAGAACGTAATCCCTATATAATGTTTGTGACATATATACCCTTATTCCCTACTAGGAGGCTAAGCTGAGATAAAGTTGTGGTTTCCGGGTTCAGCGTAGTTTGGGTTCTGGAGGATCTCGCAGCGCGAGGCCTGCTGACCCCTACCCGGGCACTAAACGCCAAAACCCCAAACCCAAAACTCTAAACCCTTTGGCTTCGCTGAAGTTGCGTCAGGTTCATTGGAGCTCTTTGAGAAGTAGGCAACCTTGGCATCTCCTTAAGAGCTACTGTCAAATAGGCTTATTAAGGGACACTCAGCGGCGGACCTGCATGTCACGGCCCCTGGAAGCCGCACTGTTGGATTGGCATCATAAGATAAAGGCCTGTGTCCAGGTTTGTAGATGAGGCCATGGCATACCGCGCATGACTCCCTGGTTCAACTAGGGTTTAGGAGGTCTACACTTGCTACTGTCGATACTGAAAAATCCCTGCAAGATTGTGCTTTGGATCGTGCAGGATTTCTATCATCCACTGTCCCTAAGGGTTCAAGGACCCAAATAATTGGGGTTTAGGGCCCAAATACTATAAAACATTAATGGTATTTGAGCCCTAGCCCCCCAATCTTACGTGACGATTTCTGGCCAAATAATCCCTAAGCTAAACCCAACATATACATTATTCTGTACTGGACCCTTGGGCTAGGACCAACTCGTCAAGGGCGGGGCCATTTGCTCCCACAAGTGATGAGGGGTTTTGGTTGCCCCAACCCCCAGAACAAGGAGTTTAGGGCTTAGTGGTTAGGGCCAAAAAAAAGGACCCTAGGAGTACTATATGGTGATAGCCGGGTCCTGAGTTTCAAGGTTGGGGCTACCAAAGCCCCCTTGTTGAAAAATCAACGCCCTAAACCCTATAGTCCCCTTGAAGTGGATAGACGATAGTTACTTGGGGGTCTGATTGTGGTTGTGGGGAGTTCCATCTTCCATATTCCATCTACTTTAGGGGGACTGCAAGCTTTCAACTAGAAAAGCCGCTGCCAACACTGCAGTACTTGCACTTCTTTGGGTCCACAAGGACAGGACAGAACCCGACCCTACAAAGCCCCAAACCCTAACACTAACCCTGAACCCTATATGCCCAATATTTCCCAAATGGAGAAACTCTCTCACATGGCGCGTTGTCAAAAATGTAATCCCTCTCTGAGGGTCATGTACAATACTGCCATTACATTCAGGGTACACAGAAAAGTGGGTCATATGTTGACAACCCCAAACCCTAAACACTAAAGCCTAACCCTAGACCCGCAACACTAAAGCATAAACCCTAAGCCCAAAACCCTAAAAGCCAAACACTGAAGCCCTACACCCTAAACCCTAAACCCTCAAATTCAGGGTACACAGAAAAGGGGGTCATATGTTGACAACCCCAAACCCTAAACACTAAAGCCTAACCCTAGACCCGAAACACTAAAGCATAAACCCTAAGCCCGAAACCCTAAAAGCTAAACACTGAGGCCCTACACCCTAAACCCTAAACCCTCAATGCTGAACATTAAGGCCAAAGCCCTAACCCTTAAACCCCAAACCCTAAGCCCTAAACCCTATGATCCCTATATAACCTCTATGTAACCCCTATATAACCCTAGTCTTCCAGCTGATGACCTGATCAGTTGTCTGCGGATGGCTCGCCTGCAGGCCAACGACATCGGGCCTCCTGGACTGGGACCACAGTTTGGGTGCTTAAGGGATTGTAATATGAGGGTTATACTGGGGTAATATTGGGATAATGGAAACTAAATCGGAAACTAGTATTTAGGGTTTAGGGCTTTTAGGGTTTTGGGTTTAAGCAATATAGCCTGTTTGGGGGTTTAAGGGGTTGAAATAAGGGTTATATGAGGATTATATAGGGGTATACTGGGATTATATAATGGTTATATACGGGGTTTATGGTGTAGGGTTCAGGGTTTTGAGGGTTTTTGTGGTGTACTTGGGTCTTAGGGTTTAGGTGATATTTTGGGTTTTGGGGTTTTGTTTTTTTGGTTGAGGCTGCATGGAACGTTTCAACCGCCAAACCCCAAACCCTAAACCGTGTACCATCGCATTTTTTGGCCCCCGGTCTGGGTCAAGGTTGTCAGAAATGAGGGCTTGGGCTTTGCCAGTGCAAGGCCTTAAAGGGGGTGTTGGGGTTAGGTCTTTGGGGTTTAAGGGTTTCGGGGGAGTTTTCATTTTCTTTTCCATTCCCGTAACTTTGAACCTTTAGCAGTAGTTTCCATGTTCGTCTCCATTATTTCACTTCATGCCAAATTAAGGTAAGTTATGCAACCCCCATGTAAACCGCAGATTCGATTTCATTTTCCAGGGTATTGTCCATTTGGTTCTCCATTATTGGGATAATATCCTTATGTACTCCCTATGAAAAATACCCTGAACCCTACCGCCGCTATATTACCCCTACAGAATCCTTATATACCCCCATATACTCCTTATACTCCCCACATAATCTCCACATAAAACCTATTGCAGCTAAACACTAAACTCTTAGCATCCCCCGAATAACCCCTGTGAGACTCCCCTATACAATGCCCTATGTAACTTCCTTTAACGAGCTTAGATTTGACGTTAGTTCACTACCCTAAAACCTAAGCCCTAAACCCTATCTATCCCCCTTTAAGGAGTTCAGACTATAGCTCATATAACCCCAGCAAGCTCAGGCACAACGCTGCAATTTCGGCCTGCAGCCGGGCGCGGCGCTGGGAGAAATCCCTGCACTTTCTTCCGTTGATGGCGGAGGAGAGGTGTTACAAAGGTTTCAGGAATTTTAGGCTTTAGGATTTCATGGTTTAAGGGTTTCTGTAGGGATCATGTAGGAATAAGGGTTTGAGGGTTTAGGATTGTAAGGGTGTAGATGGGGATTAGCTTGGGATTATACAGGGTTTAGAGTTGAGGGAGAAACTTTGAAGGGTTTGTTTAGTGCATGGGTTTAGCTTGCAAGGACTTGGGGCTCATACAGTTTCTATCCCTAACCCTAAACCCTAAACCCTGAACCGCGACGAGCTTGGCCTTTGGCATGCCCCGTGTCTCGAAGGTTATGCCGGCTCTATTTGGGATAGGTTTAGGGTTTAGGGTTGGCAATGGTCTACTGATGCGCAAGGGGGAGAGGGGGGATTGCTGCACCCTAAACCCCAGAGCCCACATTGCAAACCCTAAACCCTAGAACCTAAAACCCCTGACTCCAAGACCTTAAACCCCAAACCGCAAATCGTAAGCTCCAAACCCCTGAACCCGAAACCCCCAAACCATAAACCCCTAAGCCCCAAACCCTAAACCATTATTACAGGGATCCAGTGCCCGTGCCCCACACTTCCCTAAGCACCCGCAAGATGATGTTCTGTTGTTATTACATTGCAGCTCCAGAAGGAATCAGCGGCTGTCAAGTTTCAAGGTTTAGGGCTTAGGGGTCGCAATATGCCAACAAGGGGTCCGAGAGAATGTTACCACAAGAATGGAACATCACGTCTACAATCTTAGCTGGGAGTGCACAGTGGTTTGTGGGATGTTACATGTTGCAGCCTAAATGATGGCCAATCTTGCCCTATTGCAGATTATGCCAAGAAGATACCCTGCACAAAACGCCAAACGTTATTTGATTTCTTTCCCAGAGGGTCCATATATACAACCATTAGGGAATTAGGCTCCAAAATACCATATTATACAAGGAATTATGGGCTCCAATACGCCAAAACCTTAAACCCTAAACCCTAAACCCTATTCTTTTGGTCTCTCCAACAGGCTGTAGCATGTTGCCAAAACATCCCGGATTCCTTACAGTCTGCTTGAGGGATGTGATTTTGCGGTATGGGGCGTGGGGTTTGGGTTGAGGTCGCGGGACTTCGGGCCCAAAGCAGAAATCCTACAACCCTGGATGCCTACAACCCTGAACCCCAACCCTGAACCCCAAATCCTAAAACCCTAAAACTCAACTCAACGGCTCTAAATCTTAAAAAGTTCGAACCCTGAACCCCAAATCCTAAAGCCATTCTGCTTGCGTGTGGGATGGAACACGCTTCCAGGCGGCACGAGCACGCTAGAGTTCACACATCCATACACAGATCCCCGAAACTTTTTAAAAAGCGGAAGCGTCAGTACTGAGGTCGTGTTGGGGGCTTACATTTGTTAGAAACTTGGGAGGGTCTGGGTAATTAAGGAGCTTGTGAAAATCTCGGGTTCCCGTCTTGGGGTGTTGATACTCAGGGTTCTGTGCATACTCAACCCAACGTCGAGGAAGATAGCCTTCTTTTTTGTAGTGCATCAAGAATATGCCTGTGATGGAGGTCCTTTTAAGGTAAGCACTTTGTTGTGTGGCTGCTGGTCCATAAGTCAGAAGCCCCTGTAGGATGCCGTCCATGTGTCCACGATCAGCTACAACAGTGTCATAGAGTCTTGCGAGATGCAGTGGCAGGCGTGACACATAGGGGTTTAGGGTTTAGGGTTTAGGGTTAGTTTACCTGTATCCTTCATGATGTAGAAGCAACAAGACCATTTTTTAATTTCTACTATCCCGTAGTTTCAAGTCTACCTGTACCCTTCATATTGTAGAAGCTAGAAGAACTTTCTTGATTTCTACTATCCGCATGTGCGTACTCCTTTTCTGAAAAGACTTTTTCCTTGTCATAGGTAAGGCTCACAGAACTCAATAGGTGGTTCGTGCGGAGAAAGCTGGCGCAAGGAAACCTATGTCCGCTTTTTGCATTCCGGTGGCAACCCCAAGAAGAGTCGCCGACACGGTTTAGGGTTTAAGATTTATGGCTTCAGAGGATTAAGGGTTTAAAGAGTTTGCCTGAACAGTTTCTGTTCCCCAGCCCCAAAACCCCAAACCCTGAACCAAGGGAAAGCTGAATTCGAACCCAAGGAAAATTCTAACAGATGTTACCGTAAGAATCTCAGCACCTATGGAGTATATGCTTGGGTCCCGAAATCGCTCCCTGATAGATCCATTGGGGTCCAAGTATCTATTGTACATGTACTTGCACCCCTAAGGTTATAGGTATAAGGTCTAGGCTGCACAGCCAAGCACATGGCCAGTCCTTCCCTCGGTGTGGTTCCGGTTTGGAAATTCCTCTAGTTCATAATATAACTCTAATATAACCCCAGTATAAACCCTATTATAATATAGTAGCTTCCATGTTCTTTTCCATTATCCCTATATAACCCCAATTAAGGGGGGATTTGGCTTGCTTCCTCCAGATGCCCCCCAAGTGCTGCGAATATTTCATTTGGATTTCTACGGCCACCACCAGATGTCCCAGGCCACAGAGCAGGGTTTAGGGTCTAGGTCTCGGGGTTTTAGGGTTTAGGGCAGTAGCATTGGTAGTTGGAGGCCTATGACCAGTGGCTCATTGGCGACGCCATAGGAGCTAGGAGCGTTTCAATCTCCTTGAACGGTGCCACGCAGACACTGCCCCAAACCCTAAAATCTAGAATCCTAAACCTTAAACCTAAAGGGTCCAAGTGGTTAAGAATCATGTAGCTACACAAGATTTGCACTACAAGTACCATGCATGCCACACCGTAATCTCAACCCGACTGGGGCCCGGCATAGCCAAGAATGTTGGGGATTAATATTGAACATTTCTATATAGGGTTTAGGGTACAGGGCTTCCAGACATAGATAGATAGACAAAAAGATAGATGGATGGTGGGTTCCTCAGCAAGCAAGTGTACCCAGAAAACTCTAATCTTGAAGCCCGCACAACCCTACCCCTACTTGGCGGGTCGGCGGGCTTGGTGAGCATACTTGCAAGCCCTATGCTCCATATGGTAACCCCTATTATGCCCAGCATTGAGCTACTAAGTCCCTGTCCACCTTAAACGCTAAACCCTAGATCCTAAGGTATTAATTTCTTTTAAGAAAGGTAGTAGTTTACAATTTCTTGTCCATCCTTCAGTCCCCCTGACGCCCCTGACCAGGTCACTTTGGGGTTGCTAGCTGCAATGCAGGGTGCGGACGTTGTTCCTGACGGCATGAGCTGCCTGGCCAGCACATTGACAGGGTGATTGGGGGTTGGGGCTCCAGGGTCTATGGTGCGCAGGGTTTAGGATTCAGTGTTCAGGCACTATATAGGATTATGTAAGAGTCACGGCTTTGGCGTTTAGTGTTCAGGGCTTAGGATTTAGGATTAGGCGTCCCTTAAGACTGAGTACCCAACCACTAGGGCTTTAGGGATCGCAGACCATTCAGGTTCCTTCATTTGTACAGCATGCCACTGATTTGCGAGCCAGAGTCATCCAAGAGATGACAGGCAACCCGACTTCTACAAATTATTTGGGCCTGGAGATAAAGGAAGATACCACTATCTCAACAACATGGCCAAGTCAGGCACTTAGGCAGATGAAAGGGTTCTCTCCGCGCCATGCGTGTCCTCAAGCTGGATCTGCTGTGTGTGAGCTGGAATCTGCGGCAGGAGAGGTTCTACTACAGCGTGACTGATGACTTCCCTGGTTCAATGATAATCCCAATCCTGTACAATGGTAGGAATCACTACGACCTGCCTCATGAGGCCCTCATGAGGCAGCCTTACTTGGAGAGGGGATCCTGCCAGAGGAGCGCATGCGGAAAGATCGGAAGCAAGTGCGCAAAGCAGCAGCGCGCTGGACACGGACCTGCGAGGCTTTTGGTTCCATGCAAGGGGAGAAAGACAAAGGCGGAGGAGGCTAGGGCGGAGGAGAACCCTAAACCCTAAACTGATGGTCCGCGAGTTGGAAGCGTGGCCCCCTTCGGGTTTCTTAAAAGTCTATACGTAGGAGCCGGAGTCTACATGGAAGGGGTGCGAGTTGCAGGTCCATGTGAGTTTCTCAAAATTACCACCCGTGGATCTTAAGAGGGACCATCCCATAATCCCTCGGAAGCCCGTTATATCCTTAAACTTCTCTGAGGGGAGTTCTCTGGGTCGTTGAATTTGAAATAAAATGAACTATCTGGTGGTTGAAAAGGGGCCATTAGGCATTGCGCATCGTTAACGGGCGTCATGACCAAACTGGGAGTCGGCCTTCCGACCATGTAAGGTGTGGAGTTTAGGGCTTAGAGATTTCGGAACATCTACCGTATGAGCTACCGTCTAAACTACCAGATTCCCCTTTAAAGACCTCTGCAATACATACTCCCCTGTATAATTCTCTCTATAAGCCCCTTGCATGAGTTTAGACTGTAGGCCTTTTGTAGTTCCCTCAAACCATCTCAAACCCCAAGGGTTTGGGGTTTATAAACCTATAGGTGTGGTTGGCTTTCTTGGAAAGAGGCCCACATTACACAGAATGCAGTGATGGTATCTTGTGGGGGCATTTGAATTCGCAAATAACACCTGCCTGCGGACTCAAATTTCCCAGATAAGACCTACTTTGGGATTTAAAGTACATGTGTATGTATATTCACATGTTATGTAGAATGTGGAGTACCTACTTTGGGTTAGGTTGGGTTCTGAAGGTATCAAGTTGGGGCATCTAAGTCTTCATGTTTGAGCTTGAGGGGAGTTAGTGTGCCAAATGCCTTGTTATGTAAGGGCTCCTGAAAACTTGAACAAGATTCACATGCGAGGGTTGAGGAGCTACAGGTGAAGGATTTACGTAGCGTATGCCCGACCTTTCAAAAAGGTAAACATACTAAAGTATCAGGTACAAAACCCGTTTAGTTAGGTATATAGGTTATTCTAAAAAGGCTTGAGGTTGCCACAGTTCGCCTATGTCTGCCCTTCGCCCCGGACTCTTTGCCCTCACCGCTTCAAGAGCTTCGCGTGAACCAGAAGGCTTGCATGGGGTGTGCCGAAACCCTAACCCTTAAACCCTAAACCATAAACCTGCGGGCAAATGGAGCCACAGCGGGTAAACTCTCAACTTTCACTCTACACACGGGCCCCTATGTAATAGTTTCCATTTTATTTTCCATTATCCTCATATAACCCTATATAACCCCACATAACCTTATATAACCATGCTAGGGGTAGACCCTGAAGTCCCGGAAAGCCAACCGCTCCGCAGCTGACAGACCGTTGACTCAGCTCCAACGCTAGCTCATGTTACTGGGCTGCTGTTAAGGAACTTAAGATAAGTTACCATAATTGGTTTAGGGTTTAGGGTTTACCATAATGGGTATATATATATATACATAGTAAATGACAGGGTTTCCCCAGTATAATAACTTAATTTAAGTTCCTTAACAGCAACCCAGGTTAGGGATCCTGTAGACTCTTTGTGCCCGTGGGTCTAGAGGATACAGGGTTTGGAGGTTTAGCCTTTTCAGGGGCTGGAGATCCTTGGAAATGTTATGTTGTTTTTCTCGTTGCATAGTTTAGGGTTTAGGGTGTAGTACCTTTTTGCCGGCCAAGCCTGCTTGAGACGGTTCCCATGCTGTGCACGCAGCACTGAGCATGGGTGGAGTAGAGCAGTACCAGTCTGCGGGCGTGCTGCACGCAACAACTGGGTTACTGTTAAGGAACTTAAATTAAGTTACTATATTGGGGAAACCCTATTACTGACTATATATACCCGTTATGGTAACTTAATTTAAATTCCTTAACAGCAACCCAGACCAGCTGCGACTCCTTGTAGCGCAGGGTCATTGCAGAGTTGCTGCGCTGTCAGTGGTGAAGACTGTTGTAGGGCAGCAACGACCATCACTGGCCATCACCACTGCCCCAACCCCTACCGCTAACGCCACCGATGCATGGAGGCGGCTGGCGGGCAAACACTCTTCGATGCCCAGCCGCATGTACCGCGAGACCACCCTGCGCCAAATCCCTCATGCAGCGTTGCAGAGAGCACGGTCCATCAGCAGTGGAAGAAGCTGTATGATTGCGCGTTGGCGGTGGCTTGCGTGGCCAAATCTTGTTCTGGGGAAAGTACGTCACGGTCATCAATCACTGCCAAACCGTAAACCCCAACAGTCCATTACCCTAAGCATCCCTAAGCCATACACCCTTGACCCTTGAATTGGACATCCTAAGTTTAATTCAAAACTCAAATCCCTCGCCAGCAGGCGCAATCCTAGGCCTTAAAGTGGAATCCCAGAGCTCCTTCACCCCAGAAAGCCTTTAGGGCTCAGGGTTTAGGGTATCCCCCTTAAATAAGCCCTGTAATTTGGGGTTTAGGGTTTAGGGCTCAGGGTTTAGGGTTTAAGGTCTAAACTCCTGAAGCCCTGAACCCAAGCCCTGAGCCCCAAGAACAAACCCTAGAAGTCCTTTCTTGCAATTAGGGATCCTTCTGCAAGATAGGGAAGGGGTTTAGGATTTAGGGTTTAGGGAAAGATTTAGCTACGTGTTTAGGTGAGTGTATACCAATTTCCTTTGAGATGTTGGTGAGTGTATACCCGGGGTGAGAATCTGAATGCAAAACAGGGGTCATATACTGCATCATAAACTGAGGCCCCAATCCAAGAATCCGCCGATTGGTACAACTCAGTTTTCCGTAAACCTTAACCTGTAAGCCCTAGACCCTAAACCCTAAACTCCAGTCCCTCAACCCTGAAGCCTAACTTTACCCCAAAGCTTAAACCCTACGCACCGCACTCTAAGCCCTTCCTCCCAAGCCCTGACCTAACTTCATGTACCTCCAAATGCCTTCATATCCTGGCATACCGCGATAATGTCTTTGTATCCCTGTATACCTTCATGTATCCCTGAATATCACCGGTAACCTAAAAGCCCAAAGTCCTAAGCACTAAGCCGTGACCCTACATACAAGCCTAGACTAACCTAACAACCCTAATTTCAGGGGTTTCTCTACCGCCCTCCCTACAGAACCCAGGTTCCTCACAATTAGTGTCATTTCTGGGTGACTTAAGGATAAACTTGCAAAGTGTAGAATAAGGTTCTAGTAAGTCAGCCCATGACAATCTGACCGAATTTGTAGCAAAACGAGCCTTGTTTAACAGAAGCCCGTCAGCCCAGCATTACAGATATCCTTTTATGATTCTCTAGAAATCAGCCCCAAAACCTTAACTGGACCTCGCTTCAAGGCATTGGCCGGGCCCTTGCCGCCTTGGCGCGCGCTGCTGGCGCCTGGGCGTCGGCGTTGGCGCTACTTGACTCGGTGCCTGGGGGGGAAGGGTGGTTTAAGGTTGAGGGCTTAGGGGACATTGAACCAGGTAAGGGATCTGGCAGCCAAGGGTTGAGGGCAAAATCATCTAGGATTTGGGGAGTATTATTTTGGGAGGCAAGGGTGTCAGGGGTTAAGCTTACAGGGTTGTGGCGGAGCGGGGCTACAGGCTTTCGAGCTTTGAAGGGCTAAGGCGTACAGGTTTTAGGGTCAGGGATCCGGGGCATTGAAGCCGTTAGAGAGTTCAAGGTCAGATTCTCTTAGACATAGTATTGGTGCCATGTGAGCTATAGTCTAAACTCCGTAAAGGGTATTACATGCGGGAGGTATTTCCCAAGCTAGCGTTCAATGACATCAAACCGACAAGACAAGCAAGTCCTGCGCCAAACACTACGCCTCAACCCTAAGCCTTGCATCCTACAGACATCTTCGCCTATTAAGGATGCATTTTATGAGGCAGTTACTGCAAAACTGTAGGTACTTGGACTTAAACCCTAAAGCCCTATTATGGGCCCTATAACCCTTAGCCCTAAACCCTGAAACCCTGGAACCCTGAACCCCAACACCCTAACCCTAAAACCCTAAGCCCTAAAACCCTAAGCCCTAAACCCTAAACCTGCAAAACAAAAAAACCTAAACCTAGGTACTTGGGGTTTCAGAGGTCCACCCGGGGCGTTAAAACCTGAAGCCCTGGGCTTGCCTTGGACAGGGTCTTTCCACCTGAATTCCTATATGAGCTATAGTCTAAAGTCCTGAAAGGGGGTTATATAGGGGATTATATAGGGGACTACTATAGGGCTTATTAAGGGGGATACTAGGAGTTTAGACAATGGTTCATATGAGCTATAGTCTAAAGTCCTGAAAGGGG
>CAJNIZ010002220.1:0-26782 GCA_905231905.1 Symbiodinium pilosum | reverse complement strand
GGGTCCAGGGACCCAAACAATAGGGCTTTAGGGCCCAAAGGCTAAAATGTGAGTGGTAGTTGGGCCCTGAAGCCCCATTATTTGGGTCCTTGGACCCTTGGGGGAAGAAGTCGGGCAGCCAGTACGATCCAGGACGAGGTGGCGACCGTTGAGGAGAGCGCGGGAGCGCCAGTTTAGGGCTTAGGGTTTAGAGTTTAGGGTTCAGGTGCCAAGAAACAGCTGTCACACGTACAACGCCACGCGCCCATGTGGGCTTCGGTTTTACAGTTCAAAGTTCTGAAACGCATGCATCTCCACCAACTCTGTGCCATTCAACTACCCCTAGCATCAAACGAGCCAATGTGGGCTATAGTCTTAAACTCCCTAAGGTAGGGTTATAAAGGGGATTGTGCAGGTCAGTAGTATAAAGTTATTCAGAGGGATACTAGGAGTTTAGACCTTAAACTTAAAACCCTATGCTATAGGGGACATTAAACTTGTGCATTTCCAACCAAGCTCATGTTGGCCCTTGGTAGGTCCCACCAGGCTGCCTTTTAGGATATCTTGGCTGATTGGGAGAAGGTGCTGTAGGGGGTTTAAGGTTCTCCTAAACCCTAAGCCCTAAACCCTAAACTCTCAACCCTAAACCCTAAAACCCCAAACCTAAACCCAAAACCCTTGCCTAAACCCAAAACCCTTGCCATCCCCACCCCCCCCCCCCTCCCAACCCCTAAATTCGCATCTGATTCTCGGGCTGTAGTTTCTAGAGTTGGGTTCAGAGCCGGGTGATTCAGGGATTTATGGTTGAGGTTTTAGGGATTTAGGATTTCGGATTTAGGGTTTAGGGATTTAGGGTTTAGGGTTTAGTGATGTAGGGTTTAGGGATTAAGGGATTTAGGGTTGAGGGTTCAGAGATTTAGGGTTTAGGGATTGAGGGTCTAGGGATTTAGGGGTTTAGGGTCTAGTGATGTAGGGTTTAGGGATTAGGGATGGGTTGAGGGCTTAGGGTCCACGTGGACCCCCACCCAGAAATGGTGACTATAAGGAAAATGTTCCCATTATATCACCATTACAGGGTGGGGGGGTCCTTAGTCAATGCAGTTTATATTAAAAGTAGCATGGGCGACCATCATCAGACCCTCCTCCTAATGATCTCCCTCCATACACACCCTCAGAATAAAACAGCCCAATAAAATACCATCAGTAATTATATGTAAGGATGACTATCAGGGGCTTGTTGGGTTTTTTTCTCGTAAGGGTACTGAGACTTCTGGGGACCATCAAGCAGTTGGTCCTGTTTTTCAAAAGGATTCTTCGGAGCATCCTAAGACAAAGATTGAGCCCGCAAATATCTTGTGGGTTATGTGGATAGTGACTAATTTAAAGCGAAGCTTGCAAAGGCCCGGCAGACCCCTCAACCCTTGTTGTGCGGCTGTGTTCTGCCGTTCTGCCTCGCGATATCCGATCCTGTAGCCCATGGTGTCCAAAATTACTTCCCTTGACGGTCCTCCGGTCAAAAAAACATTCTCGGGCCCTCAAATTCTTGGCGCAAGAGGAGAATGAGAGTAGGAAGAGTATTGGAGTCTGTCAACACAGGGTCCCCCGAAAAGAGCGAGCCGGTAGTTACAGCAGAAGTCCAAAACCTTACCAGTATTGTGCTGTCACATTCTGTGTCTGAATGTGGTATACGGTGCATGGACGTCAACTGACATCCGTGATTTCTTAGGCTGCTACGGTATACACCTGAAACTGGCAAGTGATCATTACAGGCATGTGGGGGCTCGCATGGGTTCGGGGCTTCCTCATGAATAGCTTTGGGTTCCAATTATAAGTTATATCGGGGTCTGTAAGTAAAAGCCCAAAATTGGGACACATGTCTGGAACGTGCAGCAAGACATGACACATGGCAACTCCAATGTCTACAAGAGCACCCCGTGCAATCCCCCTAAACCCTAAACCCTAAACCCTAAACCCTAAACCGCCTACTCCTTTTTTCATTTCCGGGAGGCCGAGTCGTGCCGCACTTTTTTCAATGAAACCTAGGGGGTAGTGTAGAGGGCGGTAGTAGGTGAACCCATGAGACGAGTGGGGAATAGAGAAAATGGAATGGTCTTATAAAGCAGGCTTTTTAGGAGTTTAGGAGTTTGCGGGTTTAGGGCTTAGCTTTCGACCGCAGCACGCCCATGCTTGAGAAGCCCAAGTAATTACTAGTACTAGCTCTTGGATTCCTTGGGTAGCTATGACATATAGACCTATCTATCCACATAAGTTCTGAAGCCAATTCTGATTGCTCAGGCCATGTCATATCCTGCGCAGGTATCTGGTCCCTGTGGTCCATGTGAGTCTGCTCGATTGCTTAAACCCTAAACCCTAAACCACAAACTCACCGTCACCACCTCGGTAATTTGGACACCCAAATCATCAGCGATAGTATACCCCTGTCGTTGTTGCATCATTGCAACGGTGGAAAAACACATCTAAAGCTTATTCAACATTTTAGGCCCGTACGTTAGGTCCACTGGTAGCCCCTAAATATGGAATTACTAGGGCCTTCGTATTCCTACAGTAGTCCCTCGTGGTACCTATTACTAGTGGGGAATTGACCCACCCCATACGCCTAAACCCTAAACACCTAAACCCTGTTAGGTTCTTCTATCAGCCAAGCTTGAGTGTGTTGAGCAGCGACCAGGCCTTTGCCAATGTCGACCGAGACGAGGTGGCACATGTAAGGATTTGAGGTTTTTCCAAACCTAGGGGTACCTGTTTGGGGGGTCCCTATAATAAGGGCCTATAGTATTTGGGGGTTTATGTTGGGCTCCCGCTAGCTAGGGAAACTGCCGTTTGGAGATTCAGGGTGTAGGGTTTATGGCCAAAGCCCTTCCCCCCAGGGTTGAGGTAGCCAGGCTTCAGGTGCCCACAACATGTTCTGACTATGAGACTTGGAGCTTACAACGCCAATATTCGGATGTTTGGACTAAGGGGGTCTTAATTTCTAAAGACTCCCACGCCCAATATGCCATACTCCTTGAAGGAACTCACATGTACTGGGGGGACACATGTAATAGTAGGGGTCGGGATATATGAGCTGGAGTCTAACCTCCTTAAAGGGGGTTATATGGGGGATTATAGGGTACCATTACTGTTATAGGGCTTTTTCAGGGGGATACTAAGAGTTCAGACCATAGCTCATATAGTAGTAGGGAGTAGTGGCTGACCATGATCTGCTGGCCGTATAAGGCTGACAGCTGCTTCGTGCTTGGCATGGGAGATTGCTGGCGGCTTACTGTGGGCCATTTGGCCTACAACTTAGGACTTCCATAGGTACACGGATCCACACCAATACCCTCCCAGTAACCTTGCGTGGGGATAGCTTATGCATGGGGGTATGTACTAGGTAAATCATGGGGGCCTCAGGATTCAGGGAGCATACCCGAGGAGCATACCTGAGGCTTTTAACCTTATACAAAATGTAGGCAAAGAGTTTTGCATGTCAACCGCACGCTAGATTGAAAGGGTCTAACCCTAAACCCTAAACCCTAAGTATTTTTTAAGGTGGTCAGGGCGCCAAATGCTGGCAAGGCAAAAAAAGCAGCAGGAATCCTGGGCGGCCATGCAGATCTCGCTCCCAAGCAGCGATGACTTCTAGGAGAACGACGGTTTAGGGTTTAGGGTTTAGGGTTTTTCGTCTCTGACAAGACGCGCCAGGCAGTCGAGAATTATCAGGAGCTTTGCGAAAACTGCATCCTCATAGAGCTAGACCTCTAGGCGGATGCCTATCACCGGCAGCTTCTCAAGAAGCCTGGTTACGACACGTCTTGTTAGCTAGAATTTAAACCAATCCCAGGGGATCCGAGTTCACAAATAATGCATACATTGGAATGTCTGTTTCTGCGGGCAACGTTGCTATGTATGCTTCTGGGGGCAACGTTCTCGGAAAGGCCGAGATTGCTCTTGTAATGCCTGCATATTTTGTGCACTTTCGCGGAGGTGCATGGGATCATATTTAGACGGTACGATTGAGGCATGCAAACGCATTGTTGCCTGTTGCTCACAGTTCAGGCGTGCTTCGTTAAGCCCCAAGGATATAGGCAGCTTGAGAGGTTTCCCAGGTTGAGTTGCATGTGAGCAGCCCTGGATCTGTAAAGAATTTGAAAGTGAAGATGCCGAGTTGCAGGCATTACCACGCAAACAGACATGTACACCCATAGAATGCATTGGCGTAGCAATGCATGCTATGGAAAATAACCTATAGAATGTTCCTCTTTGCGTAGCAATGCAGTGGAAAGTGCTCTGGCTTTGCTGTGCAGCCATGCGTCGGGCTGCATTTTCCCGTCTGAGGCTTACAATGGAAGCTAAGTAAGGGCAATTTGGACTTAAGCCGATACCCCACTAAGGTCTATCTGCAGAATTGCCGGAACGTCGTTCGCGATCCCCAGCAAGAGATGGTCCTTTTCTGAATAGGTGGGGGGGCAGGGAAGGGGAGGAGGGGGGAGGGGAGGAGACATGGTGGGGAGGGTTTAAGTCCTCTATAAGACTCTATATCTTAAGCTCCCAGAGGCTAGACATGGACAGCCCGCTGGACCACGAGCTCGTTGATGAGGATCCGGCATGGTCGTGCCATGGTGCCCCCTTCAGCTTGCAAGCTGTGACATGCTCTGCGGGATCTTGCTCTGAGCGGTGCTTTGCGTGTGTGTCGAATTTTCAGCAAACATCTCGCAGCCGTCTTTGGGATCGTGTTGGTCCTTGCCCGCTAGTGGGCTGGTTTGCTGCAAGCTGCAGGCGCGATATCCCCGTGTGGTAGCAATTGCCTACAAGTCGTGTAGTCGCTCGGTCCTGTCAGGTGCGATACGATGGCGAAAGCTCAAGAGCGGCAGATTCAAGTCCTGATGATGGAGGCTTAATTAGGGTTCAGCTGCGGAAGTCTGACATGCCCAGAGCGAATTTGAAAAGCCTGATGAGGATTTTCTCGACAGCTTCCTCACCTCCTCTGCCGATCGCCTCCCTTCGATCCGGAAACACAAGGTTGCCAGTGCACACATACACGAAACTAAGACGAATAGCACTCATTGCGAACAGGCGAAGTCGATCCTGAGTGTGGTTCCTCAGGGGGCAGACTCAGTGGAAATGGTGGCTGGGCAAAGATTTAAATCAAGCCGCATAGCATGCTAATTAATGTTTACTTGCAGGTGCATGCGTCCTAAGTGAATCGCATTCTGCCTTGCTTGGTCAGATGGAAATCCACTACGAGTTCTACGCGCAGTATTATGCCACCTTTGGTATTTCGATACCACCTTTATCGGTGCACCAGGCAGACTACTAGACCTAGCTAGCTCAGTAGAGCAGACAAAAGACATGGCAGAAAACTGGCATCATTTATTTGATTGGCAGTGCCTGCAGGAAGTTCTTGTATTCTTGAACAAGAAGTACAACATCCTCGGTGAGTGTGCGAAGGTGAAGCATATGAAGGCATGGGAGTAAACATGGATGCACATTAGTCCTTTTGTGGGAGGTGTAGCAGTTATGTAATGTGCTTGCTTACATGCCCGCCGTTTGTGAAGGACTGGGCTCAGACAGAAGGTGGAGTGATGCGAGCTGCAGCAGTGCACGGGCTACAGCTGACAAAGAGATCGAAAGGAGCCAGGAAGCTTTGATGCAACAAGTTGTGGCAGTCTCCTCTGTGTGATTACTTTGTATGATCATGGATGTATATAAGGCGTGAGAAGATTCGACTGCTGAAAGTCATTATTCGGAATTCCACAGATGCAGGCTAGGTGGATGAACCTAGGCTGAGCGAAGAATGGAATATGCTGCTACAGATCTTGATGCAAGGGATTCTAGAATCAGGCAAGATGGTGATCATGTCTAGCATTGCAAGCTAGGCAGGATGAATGATGAACATGTGTGCAACAAACATGGCTTTGCAGGCGGTGATTTTGATGCTCAAATTTCGGCAGCCATTGACAGAGCTGCTGCAGAGGAAGATGAAGGTGCAGCAGCCCGGCAGGAATTGTCGAAACGCTTTGGTGTAGCAGAACGAGTACAGGTCATAAGATTTGAGGCGTATTTTTTGACCCGATCAGGAATCCAAGTCTATTATAGAGTTATAAAAATATATGAAGTAGAAGCTTACCTTGGGTCCGAAAATCTATAGTTATTTTGAGCTGTTTGGATCCCTAGTGGGCTAGGGTTTAAGGCTTACTATATAAAGGTGAGGGTTTAGGGGTATTAGGGTTTATAGGGTTTGTAAGGTTCATAGGGCTCCGCCACTTGCATGCCTCAAGGTTTAGGGTTCAGGGTTGGCAACCTGGAGTGATCCTCGATCCCTAATGTCATCATGTTTGGAATAGAACATGCAGCGTTGCCATTCGGTAGATAGCTACACACACTGTAGAATTTTACATGGCCTCTATTTAAACTGTAGGATTCTTGCAACCTGCAGGGTTATACCACCCTGTAGACGCCCGAGCCATGATAAGCCTTCGGGCCAGGGGGAATCACTATGCTTTAGTGGGCCTTCCCTGGATCGATTGCTGAGGCCTTTCCACGGAGCTTTTGTTCCACGCCCTCTCCGAGCAGCATCCCAGAGGTCGAGACAGTTCTCCCGGGATCCAAATAGCCAGATTAATTATAAGTAGATTGAAGTATGAATTATTAGTAGATCACTATGCAGGTAAAGCTATTTAGGTTTGGATCCCTAGGGATTGGAATTTGCCTAGCTAGGATCAGAGATTGATTGTTACCTTGCGGATGTTAAGCTTATGTGGCCATAACAATCACCCGGTGAGTGCAGCATCCATTAAATGAATGATCCTGCAGTGGTATATCCCTTTCAAGTCTTGCGGGGCTGTCGTCAGGAAGATGCATCCGAGATGGCAAGGATGGCAGCGCCTCCCGAAGCTAGCTCTTGCAATTGGGTTTCGGTGAGTGAGGGTGTGCTTCTCATGGAATTGTTAATTTGCGCCAAGTGAATCCCTTCTAAGGCTAATCAGGATCTTGAAGACTCGCAAGTGCCAAGCCTGTCCCCGATGTCGCCCCCCAGCTCAGCTTGCGCTACGCATGGGTCCAACTCTGCAGAACCCTCGGAGCTTGACTTGAATGGTAGGGTTCGTAATTAGATACTTTAACGGGTACTCGGGCCAAGACAACCGACATATCTCAGGTACACACGCCATCCCCGGCGATGGTGCAGATTATTGACCCCTCCCAGATGGAGACCCAGCTCGACTTCTGGAAGCTTGAAGAGGCCCAGCCTCGGCCTCCTGAAGAGCGACGCCAAGCCTGCAAGGATAGGTCTGCGGATTCTTGCATTATTGGAGAATTGCAGTTGTCATTAAACGAGGGTTGCCAGATAGCATTTGCAGGAGAATCGTCCTCCGGTCCACATGAAGCCTGAGGAAGCTGCAGAGCCACTTGTTGAACAGGCAGCAGCGGCAGCAAAGCAGCTAAGTAGCATGTCGGAGGGAGCAGATTTGGTGGAGGCGCAGAGGAAGGCCAGGCAACATATCATTTACGCCCAGTGCTATAGCATGTACATAGGTATCCCCAGAGTTTTTGGCGGCACAGGTTCTGGAAGCTTCGAGAACCGCAGCAGCAGCCAAGAAAGTTCAGAAGTTAGCGAAAAAAGCTGACAAAGATGTGAAGAAGTCAGGCTTGAAGGAGAAAACCCCGAAAGCCAAAGCCAAGCCAAATTGCGAGCCAGCAGCAGAGACCGATGTCGCCCCGCCAACAGCAGCAGCAGCTAGGCCTGCCCGGCTCAGCTGGGCCGAGACGGATACTAAGCTTGACAATGTGACAAGTTAGCTACACCTAATCTAGAGAGAGCTTCTGCATTGCAGCGCAGGCTTTTTGCAATCTAAATGTATGATCACAGTACTGATCAAGGAGGCCATGCTGATTGCTGCCAAGATCCCAGTCCCGAAAGGCTTTGACGGGAGCAAGCGATCGTTCACTGTGGTGCCAGAAGGTGCCCGAGGCTCTGTTGGCATCCTTTGGGGGGATAGTCAGCTGTATGTGAGCAAGAGCAATGGTGCTGGTGGTGTTGCCGTGAACAAGAAGGGCGGCAGCTCCATAGCAATTAGGAAGGCGGGCGGTTGGGAGAAGGCTTGGGCGATGGCTCTCGCCTGTGCAGGTCCAGAGCCTTGTCTAAGAATTCTAGAAGTCCTCCACAGTAGGTTGAAGTGGGCATTGTTTTAATTACATCATAAGAAACGCTTTATTGCCTCCACACCCTCAGTGCTGTTCTAGCTGGGTTTAGCGTTTATGATTATAGGGTTTAGGGTTGAACGTTTGGCTAGCGATTAGGGTTTAGAGTTTAGCTAGCAGCTGCGTTTAGGGTTCAGGGATTAGCTAATAAGCTCATTATACGCTTTGGGATTGAGGGTTCACAGGGTCTAGGGTTTAGAGTTCATGAAGCATCCAGCCTCAGCCAGGCAATGTTTGTGCAAACAGCCTGACAATAAGAACCATGCTCCACTACTACTCGTGCATTACTTGATGGATGAAGGAATTCTTTTCAGGCCTCTATGTTCACCCTGACTTAAGTACCCATACATATACACAGACATAACCCCAACAGTTTAATAAATCTAGTCAGGGGCTTGTGTAGAACTAGATCAAGACGATGGATCCGAATCAGCATCGCTACCAGGATTTGCAAAGCTATATATCCTCTGAGGGCTCGTAGGAACTCCAACCTAGATGTATTGAGGTTTGGGTCGCACGCCCAGTGTGAACCCGGTTCATAATTCATCTATGGACTAACATACCTGGCGTCTCAGGAGGTCGATGAGAAGCCCGACATGGCCCCAGCAGAGGACGGCGATCTGTAGAGGCACGCCTGCAGACAAACAACCACGCACAGGTGCATTTCCAAGCGATTGTGTAGCTGACTGTTTGTAGGTGTTGGGGCATCTCTATACAGCGGTTTCAATCGCGACTCTTTATTGACGATGCGAAATTCTTGCAAGCGATGACCATGATTGTACACATGTGGTGATGGCCACATGCTCCATGGATACTCGGCTCTGTGGCGCTGGCAGGACGACAAATATTAGCGACGCTTGCTTGTCAGCGTTGCGCCGCACCAGTGTAAGGTAAACTGTGTAAGCTGTTCGGGACTGTTTGGGACAAATTGTACACAAACCCTAGGGATCTAAGTCTACCAAATATGATGCTTAATAATTACTTTGATCCGACAGCTCTAAAATTCTGCAAGCGAGCTCCCTTGGGTGTTGTCTATTCATGTACCCTAGCAAACATTTTTCGCAAATTGTGCATATGCAGTGGCTGCAACTTCGGTTAATCGCCTCCTGTAGTATTCAGGTGGAATGTGATTGTATGCCATCATAATTTCTATTGTAGGGTCAAAACAAGCGTATCGAGATTCTCATCTACCATCGAACTTGTATAGCCATGGCCTCCTCCTCGACAAGTAGCCCGGTCCAGCCGCCCCCGATATACCTATCAGCAAAGCGTGCACAAGCGCTACTGTTGCTGGGTGCTCCCTTCGTACTGCCCCTTGCCTTACGAAATTCGTGAATGTTGGATAGATTTGCCTGGGAATTTAATATGGCCACCTATTAAATTCGAGCTAAGGCTACAGCTGTGCGACTTTGTTGCCCAGACCAATTTCCTACGACCTCCTGGGGAAGATGTATGGCGGCGAAATGTGGAGTTTTTGGTTCCAAGATGACGCGAACGTTCAGGGAAGGAGGATGCCGCTCGTGTCCTGATAGCAGCTAGGTAATGTTGACTGCTCATGATTATATATTGCATTAGAACTGAAGCCTCTGTGGCCAGGCAAAATTATGACATACTCGTTCGGCCGCAAACAAATGACATAACAACTCCGGAAGGAATGGCCACTGCAGCTCCTTGGTGCAATGCTAGTGGGTGGTTTCCCGGGAATTGTGCCCAAAATTTACATTCACATAGCAGATTCAAGAATGTGCCTTGGCCTCATGTTTGGAGTTGTTCAGATTTGCTAGACCTCAACCCCAAATATAACCTTGCTCTGTCATGGTGACTCGAAGGTGAGGGATGTCATGAGAATGAAGGAAGGCAAATCCGGTCTCATATGGGCAGGTGTGCCCTGTGGACTGTGCCTTGATTGTACTCTAGACCTGTTTCCCCATGTTGGAAAGCTATGCCTTTGCCTGCTCAGGTGGGTTTGGGTCTCACGATCAGTGCACAGACGCACGAAGCGTGACTGCAATGGTGACACGAGGCAAGCTGCAACGAGGATTGCAAATTTGATCGCTATGAGAACAGTGCTCCTGTTACTTCTAGCGGAAGTCCTCGGGATACCATGGATTGCTGCCCGACACAAGTTTAGTGTACATGTGTCATGCCAGCTTTGGATTGGAATCTTGCCCGACCCTGACCCTGAGCGTTCCCGGTAAAAGTGTTTGGGTACTGATCCGTACTCATATACATTAATATTATTTACAAATATATATACATAATAACACCCCTAACTCTAGCGATTGTAGACTAGGTAATGAGTTGGAACAGTACCCAAAAGCTAGTATTGTATTCTAGACCGTGGCTACTGTCCTGTGCTAGACTTCAGCCCCCAACGCAAGAGTCCCATTATCTGCCCGAATGTTTCTGAGGCTGAACAGCCAGGAGGAAGTTTGCTTTGCTATTTCCAGGCAGTTCAGTACCTTGCTAACAAAGCCTCCGGTGTCTTCTTCAAACGGTTCCAACTGGGTGCTTACGGCCACTGGGCTGTGAAGCCAACTTGGTCCCCTGGCTAACTCTGGAAACCAGCTAGAATTCACCCTGGGGTTTTAAGTAGGCAATTTAGTATCAATAAATAGATCCCATAGATTGCTGAACTGGATTCACCAAGTGAGGTTGATGGGCACTTCGCCAATTATCGCTAAGTTCACACGAAAGCTGAGCAAGAAGGATCGGCAAGAGCTTGTGCGCAAACAGAAGGAGAATGGCATGGATATGGTCAAGAAAAAAGTGGATGCTCATGGACGGGTACGGATCACAGGAACTCGCAACCTGAAGCTTTCGGCCAGCTATCCACAAGAATTCTGCTCCAAGACTTTGCGATTCTTCAAAGAAATCCAAGCAGATTCTGATCCTTGGCCATCATAGCATACACCATACGAAACTTCTCCTAATCATATCGAGGTAGAAATTCCCTCTAGATCTTCGAATGTGCCCAGGAGCTGACCCCAGACCCGGCTGGCCAGTTTCCGCTGACGGAAGCCGCTTTCGTGCCTTGGATCGCAGAAGGCATATCACACAGCCCCTCTCTGCTTTAAATTCATCCTACAAACCCTAAACCCTAAACCCCTTTAACCCTTCTGAACCTTAAAACCCTAGCTAAACCCTGAAAGTTTTCCGACAGCTACCAGGCTGTTCGAAAAAGGCGTGACAAAGAAACCCTGAACCCTAAACCTGCTGGCTCACCCAAAAATCCTAAACCCTATCTATAACTACCGTGCGGTTCGAAAAACGTGTGACAAAAAAAATTAACCCTAAACCCTAAACCTGGCTCACCCAAAAAAAATCCTAAACCCTCTATAGCTATACCATGCGGTTCGAAAAAGGCGTGACAAACAATTAGCCCTAAACCCTAAACCTGGCTCACCCTGATTAGATTGAAATAGATTAAGCCTAGGGATCCCAGTCTATAAACAATACCTACTTGTGTCCTAAAGTCTAGTAATACCTGGCTCTTCGGCTATTTGGATACCTATAGGGAAATAGTCTAAGGGACCAGACAGAGGCTTCGGAGGTTGAATTTCCTTCTGAGGGCAGCAAGACTTTAGTCAGGGGTGTATTTCGCAAGGTTTAGGTTGGTCAAAGATGATTATATACATGAATTGCATTTTCCAGCCCCGGCCCACAATTCTTTTTGAGTTCATGTTCCGCTTGCATTGATCTTGTCTACAATTGTAGTAGACTAGTACTTGGACCACACTATCATGAGCTTGAGGACCCAGACCCCCTCACAATGTAGAAATGTACAAGCACTCAACGACTACTTTTAAAATCTGAGCTTTGCTAGTGGTGACTGTTGTTCAGGGCGCTCCTAAAGCCAAAGCCGTGTCATCGTCCCCATTTCCCTAGGGATCCAAATAGCCCAGAACAGATATTATCTATAGACTTCAGGGTATATAGCCTTGCATCCTTAGGGAAATTTGCCCTAGGCAAACCCCCATTCTCGCTCCCGAAACTGGGGTTTGCTTTACTGCCTATTTGCTCAGACTCTTTAGAGCTTTGGGATCCAAACTTGGCTGTAGTAGTACTATAGCAGTATCAGTAGCAGAAGTAGCAGTAGTAGTAGTAATAATAATGATAATAATAGTAGTAGTATACGTAGTAGTAGTAGTAGTAGTAGTAGTAGCGTAGTAGTAGTAGTAGTAGTAGTAGTAGCAGTATATAGTAGTAGTAGTAGTAGTAGTAGTAGTATATAGTAGCAATAATAGTAGTAGCAGTAGTAGTAGTAGTAATAATAAGTACCAATAATAGTAATTGCTAATAAAATAAATAGTAAATAGTAATAGTAGTAGTAGTAGTAGTAGCAGTGGTAGTAGTAGTAGTAGTGGTAGTAGTAGTAGTAATAGTAGAGGGTGAGGAAGCGGTTGTGGAGTTTGGTGGTGGTGGTGGTGGTGGTGATGGTGGTGATGGTGGTGGTGGTGATGGTGGTGATGGTGGTGGTGGTGGTGGTGGCAGTGCTGGCGCTGAAGGCGGTGGTGGCGGTGGCGGCGGCGTTTGCTATCCCCCCCTACCAACGGAGTCTCCCAGGCCTTTTTTCGAGACTTCGCACACCGCTGGCCGGGTGTGGGGCGCAGGGCCAGTATAAAAAGCGGGGTGTTGAGGCCAACTCACGACGGGCCTGGCGTGAATGACAGCAAGACAGATGGGCTAATATGTGCTTGCTGGCACCCCTGCTTATCGAGCGATCAGTCGGAAGTTTGGGGGCGAAGGCGCCTCGCCCTCTTACTTCCGACCGTTCGTTTGAACTGGCGTATCGTGCGGCTGGGAGGCCTCATGATGGTGATGATGCTGGTATAGTAATAGTAATAATGCTAGTAATTGTAAGAGTAATGACAGTGCAATACTGGTTGTAACAGAGTAGTAGTAGTAGTAGTAGTAGTAGCTGTAGTAGTAGCTGTAGCTGTAGCTGTAGCTAGTAGTACCCAGGGGTAGTACTTGCAACTTGTAGTTGTAATTGTCCAACATACTACGGCAATTGCAATAATCGAACAATCGAATGACAAAATAGCTTAGTATCTTCTGAGGCCTTTGCATTGGATTGGAGTCCTGCTCGACTGGATGAGTTGCAAAGCTTCTTGGAAGCTGAGCGTGAAGCGGGGAGGTGGAACCCAAGCTTATTCTATACGCTTGAGCCCAGCTAATAGCTAGCTACCTAGGATCAAGCTCCAAGTTTGTGGCAGTGGTCTATGGTCAGGAAAAGTATATAGCAGGTGATAGCATATGTATGTGTATATATAGTATGATGGGACGCAATGGGGAAGTACACTTTCATACGACCCTGCTGAACCGAGCTGTGTGCATGAACCCTGGGAGCGCTCTGCGGCGGAGCTGTGGGACTTGAAGCTAGGCTTTGGGGGCTGTTTTCTGGACGTTAACTCACACCCTATAAACGTACAAAAGTCTCCAGATCTATATATAGCTAACTGTATTCGAACCCTAGGGACCCAAATACCCCAAACTACTTATCATTTGTAGATGGGAACCCATGTAAGCAGTATTTATTTCCCTAGGGATCCAAGTATACAAATACATTAGGACCAGAATGTGTAAATATTACCTACATTGGGTTGTTTGGATCCCTAGGGATAGACTTAGGTCCCTAGGAAGAGAATTCCACAGTTCCTGCTGTCTACAGGACAGAAAGCCAGCCCCTTCGTAGTCTGCTACGTTTGATTCAAGATATCCTTCGGTGTTTTAGGCGTGGCTGCGATTTGGGAATCCAAGGTATGATTTAGAGTATAGGTGTTATAAATTACTTCAGAAGCCCTTGAAAAACCAAATTTGCCCTTGGAAATCAGGTGTCAGGCCCAGAGTCCGAATCTGTCCCTTGCAATGCCCTGCCAGCAGCGCAGCACCGTGCCAGATCCGCGTCAGAAATGATTTTCAAATGCCTCAGATGCGATCATTCTCAAACAACTAAGGCATAATAGAGTCCAGATTGGGCCCCCTAACAGCGCGTGATTCCGCGTGATTCCGCGTGATTCCGCGTGACGGGGTCTTGGGTTCGAATTATACCTTTATATACGTTCGCGGAATCCCGCGTGATCCCGCGTGATCCCGCGTGATTCCGCGTGATTCCGCGTGATTCTTTGTGACTCCGTGAACCCTTCCTGACACCCTCATGAAGCCACTGCAGGCCATGCATTGCCTTGCACCGATGCGTCAAAATTTGATCCAGATTTTACAGCTTGTGGCCCCCCTTGAAGTCCTTTACCTAGCCATGGCTTCGAAGTCTTCAGACAGTGTAATGGAGGCTGGGTCTAGTGCACTCATTATGGAAAAGTTTTACATGCATCCCAGGGTTTTTTGTGGGAGGTGGCCCAGAAAGCTCTTGCTGAAGCTGCCCGCAGGAGGGCCTTGGCAAAGGCTGTGGTTGAAGCAAAGGAACGTGCAGCAGGTTCCAGTGAGGACTCTTCGGGTGTGCACAAGAGGCTGAGATCCAAGCTCACTCCGGTAAAGGGTGGCACGCCGTCAACGAAAACACCAGACGCCAAGCACCCGAAACAAACCCAAGCCACCCCGAAGAAGCTGTTTGAAGGTGCCCTGCTTGCAGACAAGACTGAGTGCAGTGCCCATACCTGACTATATAGTTACAACTGTTACACCTTCTTAAAGCTCGAACCTGAGCCCTGGAGGCCAACCTCTCAAAATCTAGCTGTAACTAGTATTAGTTTTGCCCGAGCCCAGGTGCTGTGTCCCCGGATCGCCCAGCGGCCACAGAGGGGCCTCATCGGTCAGCAAGTGTGATGTCGTTGGATTCTGCGGTTTTGACCCCGGCCACCGTAACGAAGGTGCCAGTTTGTTGCAAGTTTGGGGTGCATGTAGTTTCAAATTATACAGTACTCTGGGGATACCATAGGAAGCAATGATGATGTAGTGGCCACGGTTCTTAGCTGTTGCATCACTGGGCTTCTTATGTTTCAGAATTGGACCAGCATTGAACGGGATTCGAATCTCACTCTTGTTTCGAATACAATGCAATTTATCGCTAGGCCCTATAACCTTAAACCCTAATGAGTTATAAACCCTAGACCCTAAGCCCCTCAACCCTTAACCCTTGAACCGCATAACCCTAAAATATATATATATATATAAGTTTAAACTGCTAGAGTTTCAGATCATGACAGGCTCGGGGCCTGCTAGCCCAAGCAGCCTCTTCCGACTCTGTGGGTACGGATGGTGATTGTGCTTCTGTGGTCGGTATGCTCGAGAAATTTCATCTCGCTGCTGATGCTGAGGACATATATATGCTCAACTGCAAGTCTCTGCCTAGGTTTATATTGGCTTGCAAGCCCCTTAAACCTTTAGAAGTATACAGCTCATACATGGTCCATGAGGTTTTGTATATAGGGGATTTTTATTACTGAAGGGCTATATACGTACAAGCTTTTGCTTAACGGGTGGATGTGCCGGGGTCCTGGGGGGGGGAACACTCAACATGCTCTCTTGGGCCCCTCAGATACCCTTCCAGACCCTCCAATCTTTCTTTCCGCTTTTCTAGCCGTTCTTTTGTGTTTGGAGAGTCTGGGATTAGTTGACACCCTCAGATATCCTTCCAGACCCCCCCTAAGCCCTGGCCCAGAGCCCCTACAAAGCCCCCCTCAAGGCCACTGAGACCACTGGAGGTTTGGTTTAGGTTCAAAAAAGTATCTATGTTTATTTGATTTTGGGTTGGCAACTCCCAAGGCCCCAGGCCAGAGTCTCACAAAGCCCCAACAAACCCTAAAGGTTCCAAATCCCTAGCCCTGCATATAATGTAATATATTAGGCCCCAAAAACTCATAGGGGAGGTACATGTTTGCTTTGAGGAGCTCAATAATGGGGCATCTATGGAGTCCGAGCTTGCAGAGACTCAGGCATGTGGGCGAGGTTTGCGTGGAACTGTCTATCAAAGTCATTATCTACTATTTACTTTAATTAGCATCCGCGCCCCGCATTCAGGTGGATCATGACGAGCAGGTGTCGAGGCTTTGCGAAGGTGAGATTCTCAGAGAATTGGAAGCACAGATGCTGGAGGAGCTTGCGGCACCTTGCGGAAACGTTGCTCAGTCCGAGCTGCAGACCGAATCCAAGCAGACCCACCAGCCGCAGACCGAATCCGCCAAGACTCAGTCCAACCCACAGACCGAATCCAAGCAGGACACCCGCCAGCCGCACACCGAATGCGCCAAGACTCAGTCCGAGCCGCAGACCGAATCCAAGCAGACCCTGCAAGCGCAGACCGAATCCGCCAAGACTCAGTCCGAGCCGCAGACCGAACCCAAGCAGACTGACCAGCCGCAGACCGAATCCGCCAAGACTCAGTCCGAGCTGCAGACCGAATCCAAGCAGACCCACCAGCCGCAGACCGAATCCGCCAAGACTCAGTCCGAGCTGCAGACCGAATCCAAGCAGGACACCTGCCAGCCAAAACCTGAGCCCAAGCAGATCCATTCCGCGCCGCAAATCTCACAGTCCCTTGATTCCCAGCAGTCGCAAGCCCCTGTTCAGGTTTTCGACTCGCCCGAAGCTGCGGCTGCAAAGTTCATGGAAGCCATTGCAAGCTTAGCCCCAGCAGGCCCTCAGCAGCGGGCCCTGCTTCGCCCAGGCACAGTGGACTTTGACCTTCTGGCCCAAGCCTTCCAGAAGTCTCAGGCGGCGCCGCCTTCATCAAACAAAAACCCAGAGGAGACTGAAACAAGCAAGGAACCTGAGAACACAGGGTCTGTGAAGGGCCCAGAGGAGATTAAGCCGAGCGATCCCAAGCCAGAGACAACTCCAGAAGCTGCGCCCCGCGCAGCCTACTCTGTGGACAATCTTGTAGATGCCGAGAAGAGCATTCAGGATCCCAAGTTTGCATCATGTATGTATATGTAGAACCCTATAAAATGAATCGTGTATATATAGAACCCCTTTTCGATTCAGAAGACCATTCAGGATCCCAAATTTGTATATGTGTAGAAGCCCTCAAACGTACCCCTGGCTGTCGAGAGACGCCTCTAGCCTCTGAACCCTGACGATCACCCTGATCATGAATAGGAGGAGACACGGCGGGCTACTTGGATGCGCTTCTCACGGACCTTGGAAGGACCCTGCTAGATCTATGCGCAATTACAATTTAGCTACCAAGGGGGTCATATAGGGTAATAGGGGTCTATATCGAATTCCTGCTATAGCTTGTATACGTAATAACGGGCATACTATAGGATCTGATCGTTTAGTATCTAAAATTTCAATATAGATATCTTAGATGCTCGAACCAGCCTTGAGTTCCAAAATTATCTAGTTATGGGAAGCGCCGTGTCTGAAGGACCTGATTGCCCTGCGGCCGTGACGCAGGAGATCAAACGATTGACCATGTCGAATGGCCGCCGCAGTACCTTGGGTGATTTCCATAACTAGTTCGGGTTCGAAAGGCTAAGCTATTATTATATTAATTTCTTGGGATAGCATCTGCCCAGATCCCGACAAGCTGAATGCCTTGTTCCGGGAGTACCTCATGGCTAATGAAACCTGGGGACAATCCAGGGTGGTGGCGGTTTACACGTGGATGCAGGAGACTCACAACCAGGATGTCTCGGAGTGGTACACACAGAAGGCCAGCTGTGGCCTAAATCCTGATGAACCCTACTGTAAACCTTAAACCCTAAACCCCAAACCCTGAACTTTAAAATTAATAAGCCTAGCTTATAAGAGATAATTGGTTTATTAACCACAAAATTGCCTCTCTTGGCGCCTCTGTAGACCCTCTTCCAGTCCCCATGACACGCCTAACATCGCTTTTTGCAGGGTCAACAAAGTCTCCCTCAAAATAAGGGGAAACTGAGGGAGACTTTCTTGACCCTCCAAGAACCAATTTGGATTTACACATTTGCCTTTACTGGGGCCCCTAGACCCTCTTACCGATCTATATAATGTATCCCTGAACTCGGAACTGCTGCCTACCGGCAGGAGTTGATGGACAAATACAAGGACAAAGATCTTGTTGACGGCTTGATCTTGGACAAGGAGCCTGAAAACTGAAGATGCAAGCGCCAGATCCCTTGGACCCAAAAAACCCTTACTAGAAACCCTAAGCCAGATCCCCTGGACCCAAAAATCCCTGCTAGAAACCCTAAATGCAGTTCCCATTTCCGGCAGGAGCGCGATGGTCTGTGGAAATATCATCCAGACTTTCCCAAGAATGAGGTTGCCGGTCTGCAGTAGTCAGGGTTACTTTTAGACGTAGAATTGCCTTATTTGGTTAATGTGCATTGTTGGGCCTCCCTCTTGTGCAGCAAACCTGGTAAAGGCAATGAGACTCTTCAAATGCTGGAAGCAATCGACCGAGACCAAGAATGAGAAGCAGACGAGAAGCATCACGTACACTCAGGAAGGCAACGCCTCCAGTCCTGGGGATGTTGAGATGGACGAGGGCAATGTCGAGAAGCCCAAAAAGGCCGATACTTCCACTTCGGTCAAGAAGAAAACGACAAGCCAAATGGCGAAGTCTGTGCCCCTACTGCCCTATAACAACTTAGAGTGGTTGGGGATGTTAATTAAATTGGGATCCTGTGTGAACGTTAACTACTGAGGCGATTGTTCTGGCAAATGCGAATTTGCTGGAGATCAAAGGATACCGGAAGCAGTTGGAGAAAAACGGAGTGCACCTGAGCTAAATTGGGGCTGATGGACCCGGCTAGTATATGCTTGAGTTTGTTTATAGTCCCCCTTAAGTAGATATATAATATATATGGCTCTCGGTACATTATAATAAGATCCCCATATACCCCATATTCTACTACTTAAGGGGGACTATAAATTCTGCAAGGCAGAAGGAGCTCTTGCAGGCCCTCGTTGCGAGCATGGACACTCACCATGCCATCATAGAGAGTCACCGCTCCGCTCTGGAGGCAAGGGGAGTTCATTAGTCGTAGATAGCAGCACCAGCAGCAGCAGCAGCAGCAGCACTAGCAGCGGCAGCAGCAGAACTTCAAACCTTAAGCCCAAAACTGAAAAACTCTACAAACCCTGCATCTGCGACTGCGACCCCTTCTTATTTTAAGAAGTTCTAGGCCCTAAGCCCTATATCGTGCCATGTGTTGCGATCTTCCACACTCCAAATGATCCTAGTGTATCCGAAGCCCGTAGTGCAATTTTGAACCTTCAGAAGTCCGAAGCCCTAAGCAAGAATTGAGTTATATACCCCAGGGATCCAATTTAGCCCAAAGTACGTACTATTCATAGACTTTAGGGCCCTGTGTACGTATTAATTTTCGATGAAGGCTTGGATCCCTTGGGTATATGGTAAAAGCCCGGAAACAGTAGAAACTCCCGACCCCTAAACCCCTAACCGAACCCATCAACCCCTAATAAATATACTAGTATTAGTGCTTCAGCCCTTAAACCCTCAAATTCCTGACCTTGAACATCTGAATCCAAAGGCCGCGAAAATCCAAGCTCAAGAATGGGATTCACCGTTTAGGGGCTATAGGATTAGGGCATAGATGTGTAACAATATATTGGGTTTGGGAGTTCATCAGAGTTTAGGGGATAGGGTTCCTGGGAGTCTCGTTGGCCTGATGTTCTGCGCCACCTCTTCTTCTATAATTACTATATTATTAGCATTGCTAGTCCTATATATATATATATAGATGCTATTCTTATAATATACGTTACTACTACGATACGATTACTATTACTATTTCCATAATATTGGTATTACTATTTCACTGTTACTACTGAAAACTAGTCATATTATACATGCTACAATACCATTATCATATTGGTACTACCTACTACTAGCTACTACTACTAGCTACTATTACTACTACTACTACTGCTGCTACTACTGCTGCTACTTTAATATTCTACTGCCACTACTACTGCCACTGCACCACACTCTTTCCCTCTGAAATGCATCTGTGTTGGCAGGATGGACTGGCGTCGCAGATCGAGAATGACGACCTTGATGGGAGGTTGCTTAAGGTTACATCAGCGAACTCGGCATACAAGACGGCGTCGAAGCATGTAAAGATCCACTGCACCCAGCCCAAAACGGCAAAGGCTAAGGCAAAGGGTGCTGCAAAAGCAAAGGCGAAAGCCAAAAAGTAATTTTACGAAACCTTCAGATCTGTTCCACCGAAGAGGTGCTTGAGACTATGTGACCAGCTCTCTGCTAGTTAGCCTTGTGAGGAGGGGTTGCCTGTCCAACGCCAGAAAGAGCTTCCGGGTGTAAACCACTTAGTTTGGTGTAGTTAAACATCAGTACAGCTTAACTTGCTGGCGTGCAGCGATAGCATGGGCCCACAGGGACGGAGCAGGGCAGTGTCCTTGGCACGGCCAGAGATCTCGAGCTCACACAGCAAAAGACGTTGGGGTTTGCAAGCTGTCTTGGAAGTACTAGTGGTCTAGTTCTGGGCCTGTCATCAGGGCTTACGGTTTAGGGGGTTTAGGCTTTTAGGGTGTAGGGTTTAAGGGTCAGGGTTTGAGGATTTAGGGTTTAGGGCTTATAGGATTTCGGGGTTAGGGGTTAGGCTTTTCGGATTTAGGGCTTAGGGGTTAAGATTCTAGGTTTTAGTGAGGGTATATTCTAGCGTTTTACGGTTTGCCTGCAAGCGTCCCATCAGGTACATGTAGAGTGTATAGGACTTTGATTTGAGAGGAGCCTTCTTTGCGTGCATGGGGCTATACGTCTATACCAACCCAGAATTCTGGACCCTGCATCTTAGCCCTTGTGCAGCCAATGAACGTATTCGTGCTAATGTGCTCATACCTTGAGCTCCCCCCCACGCAGGTGATAGTTACTTCGCAGATCATTTGCTTCGCAACCTCGGCACTGGAGTGTGCCGGCCTCAATTTGGTAAGACATCGATATCTTTTCTGGTAGTCTAAACCCTACAACCCTAGCTAGGACTAACCTCAGCTAACCTGTCTGGTCACCATCAAACCTGATCGCAGGCATCTACAGCAGCTGCAATGCAGGCAGCAGCAATGGCCATGGTCAAGGAATCTGAAGGACATGCAAGCTACCTAACACGGAGAATCGCTGCAGCGGGGAACTTTGGCAAGCATGCCAACAATGTGGCCAGAGATGTCAACAGAGCACTTAACTTACCCCTTGCATCTCAGCTGCATGAAATCCTGACCTGGTCCGAGACATGTAGTGTACATGCTGCAGTCTAAGAGTTTCTGCGGCTGTGCTTGCTAGTGGTGCTGATGACATGGCTGTTGCTGTGGCTGCTGCTACTGCTGCTCTGCTGCGTGCTATTGCTGCTGCCGCCGCCTCCGCCGCCGCTGCTGCTGCTGTTGTTGTTACTGTTGTTGTTGTTGTTGCTGGTGCTGCTCCTGCTGCTGCTGCTGCAGCTGCTGCTGCTGGTTCCCGCCACTGCTCCGCTGCTGCTGATTTGGGATTTCATTGGGAGAGAGCTTTACCTTTCAAATTTTTGTAGCTGCTATTCTATGGGCCCAGTGGGGGGTGAGCCAAGGAGCTCTTTCATGTTACGGTGCCCATAAAGGATGTCAATGATCCCAATGGCCAGAAGGAGGCTGAGTTTCGATGTCCGCTTGTTCTTCCACATGAGCTTCATGAGCTTTTGGCTGCAGCTCGGATCTGGACTACAGCAGCTTACAGGGTATGGTTATTCGAATTTGAATTCAAAGTAAATTAACCCTATTGACCTAATTACCTTACACTTGTACACCTCAGATCCTCAGTCGTGTGAACCCTAAACTTTAGCTGAACTTGCCGCAGAATGTCTGCCAAGGAAACCGGCCGCATCCGTGTATCGGCCAAGCAGCTGGATGAGTTCTGGCTCCACGAGCAAGCGCACAGTCCGACGCCACTCGGCAGCCGCATTGGCGCGCTTCCTCTTGGAGTGTGGGGGGACGACGCACGCTACAACCGTAGCGGCCAAAAAATAGTACTCATAACCGTCAACTGCCTCCTTCACGAGAGTGCCAGAAGCTTGGAACATAATGCATTTCCTGATTCAGGATGTTTCGAACCTGTATGTGTAACCTGGGATAGCCCAATATTCCCCCACCTAGGGATCCAACTAGCCCAAGGTAGATTTTGATATATTTATTTACGACCCAAAGTAATTCAGCCCCATATACTTCTAGACTTGGATTCCTAGGTGTGGGTGCCCCAAATAACTAACATGCGAAAATAAATGGCATCACTCAGGAACTGAACTCAAACGCTACCCTCTGGTAACAATTCGCGAGCACCTATGCTTGGGCTTCAAGACGTTGCGTCCTATATTCCGGGTCCTAACTTGGAGCTTCAATGCCTCTAGATTGCATGCAATATCTAACAGCATCCTTCTCGAGGTTGAAAGCTCATGGAGTTCTTGCAGTGTGTTCACTTGCCATAGTGTATCATAATACACAGAACCCCCCACGATGTTTGATGCAATGGACCCCAGGCATTATACAACGCGAAGCACCCGACTTGTGATCCAGATGGCTTTCCCCTCCCTGCCCGAATGGCAAAGAAAGCTGGGTCCTTGATCGATGGAGGCCCCTTCAGCTGCTAGCGATCACGGATCCCCATCCCATTGCAGCATTAGAATATGGCCATGGGTTTAGGGTTTATCAGGGTTTGGGGAACGTTTATACATATGTACAGGGCTACATTACTATAATGCATACTCTGAAAACCCCAGCAGCCTTTGAAATCCAAATCGTTATGAGGACGGCGTGCAGTCGTTCACGAACATCGTGGAGACTGGAAGTGGGCTAAGGAATGCTGGAACCTTACAGCCAATTGGCACTGGAAAGCAAAGAGTTCCTGCCATACATGTACGGCTACCCACAAGGGCCCTGACTCGATTTTTGGCTCATTTAGAATGCGTTTAGCGTTTAGGGATATATGTTCTGGAGTTTGATTAGCTTCAAGGGACAGGGTACAGGTAAGTGGAAGAGGGGCTACAAGTGCCAGCCAGCTAGCTAGAGCCTTACATGCCAGGTGGTCGCGAGATTTGACCCGTCAGTTCCAACGTCGCTCTCACTCAGACTGCCTGGTGCATGCGATGGGTGAGCTGAACCCTCTGGTGTTACTGGAAGGATTTCGATGTGATCAAATTAAAGCGTGCAGCATGCACGTGGTCAACCTCGGGTTTCTTCAAACCCACAACGGTAGTGCAGTAGTGTTACTTATGGCCTATGGCCGCCCAGCTGGAATTTGCCAGTTTTTTTTTGGAATTGGGCCCTTAAACACCCTTAACATCCTTATGTGGTTTTATATTCCCCACATTATCCCTAGAGAGCTCGAGGCTTTTGGGGACATCCAAATGATGATTCAGCAGCCCTTCGCGCAGCTACTATGGGACTTCGGAAGTGGGCAGCCTCGCAGAGACCGAAAGTGGAGAACCCAAGCTTGTCTTGGATCGATATGATTATGAATAACGGTGATCTAGGGTTATTCAGCTTTAGGGCTTATAGGGTTTAGGGTTAGAGGGTTCATAAGGTGTCAGGCTATCAGGATATCAGGGTTGAGTTGCTTTTTACATATCCCTTAGAAATCGTACGGTTGAAATCTAAAGTAGATATGGGGCTTATAGGGCTGATCAGGTATGGAATTTAGGGTTTGGTTTTTTTGTCGCATTTTTCCTCATGTCAGGCACTCGGTGCAAACGATCACGACTGGTATGCTCCATGATCGTAGCTCTGATGCCGGTGACCACGCATGCCTTACGCTCAAGGCATGGAATGGAAGGATCTTCCTGGCCTATCTTGACCACTGCCTCAACCACCAACTGGAATCAAATCAGGCATCTGGCCGTCACGATCCGGAGCTGGTGCTGGCAACAGTGGCCACGCGGAGTTTGCTGTTGTGGTTTTGCGAGCAGGAAGGTGCACACAAACGATACCTCACGGAGGAGCAAGCGAGGACCATACATCGGCATGGTATCCAGTATCTGCAGTATGCTGAAGCCCTGTCCCAGCATGCCAGTGGTAACAACCTCTTGAGATGGAAAGTTCTACCAAAGCATCATGACTCTCGGCTCATTTTGTAAGGCAAATAGTTTTCCATTGATTCATCTTCAACATTTCCAGTAGTTTCTTATCAGCAGATCCCAGGTTTACCTTCATTTGCAAGAGGATGTCTTGAGAACCAAGACAAATCCCAGAGCATACCATTGCTTTATGGATGAAGATGCAGTTCTTCAATGGAAAAAGCTTGCTGTTGGCATGCCTTCCACTATGATGGAAGAGCGCATGATGATGCGTTATCTAATTCGCCTGAGTCTGAAGCATGCGTGAGCTTCAATTAGCAATGCCTACCTGTGAGTTCAAGCGAAAATGGCCTCTGAGTGAGCCTTAGGGATCCAAGTGAATAAATCATAGCGCCCCTAAAGCTCTTAAAATACTTCTAGTTGGTGGTTTGGGATCCCTAGGGGAGGGTGCTTACATGGTGAACCCATGGCCACAAGAACCATCAGTTTCTAGTAATTTTCCGTGGAAATTGTTCTTCCCGAATGTCTGCTTATATCGTGAACGTTGGCCTCTCAGAGGCAATGCCTGCATTTCTTGCCTACGTTCCCAATGTATGCTTCTCATGCTGACTTTGGAGCGCCTGGGAATGACCCCAATAAGAGGGCTTCAGGGCCCCGAATACAACTAATAATACCGTATTAGGGCCCTAAAGCCCTATTATTTGGGTCCTTGGACTCTTAACCCTTAACCTCCCCCTACAACCCCTTTAAAGGGACCCTATTATTCGGATCCTTGGACCCTTGGGGCTAATCCTAATCCCTGACCATAAGCTCTAAAAGCTCCGGTCCAGTTAGCAGACCAAGCGTTGGCCCATGGTCGAAGCCAAGAGTCCTCGGGTTTAGGATTTAGGGTTTCGGGGCTAAGCCTTCAACGCTGAGGTCGAAAGCCCCAAAACCGGAAACCCCTCATCTTCCTTCCCACAAACAACAAGACATTAGGGTTTAGAGTTTAGCGCTTAGGGCTTGTTGTGTAGGGTTTAGCGCTTTGGGTTTTCAGTTTAAGGTTTGGAGGTGAGGGTTTGGAGCTTGGGGTTCAGGGCTTAGGGCTCGATTCCAAGCCTCATGACGCATCGAATCTTCTCAGCCTTGAATGCCAAGATGCATGGACAAACTCCTGCATGAGCCCAGGCATACATATGCGGGGTATACCATGTTCAGTCAACCCTGAACCCTTACACCTGTAAGCTAAACCCTAGACCCTGTAAATCCCCAAAACGTGTGCCTGAAACTGCCCTGAACTCCAACCCTAAACCCTAAACCCTAAACAAGCCCAGAGCCCTACATAATCATTATAACTACCTGCATAAACCCTATATAACCCTTTTCAATTTCCCTAAACCCCAACCCTAAACCCTACCAGCCCAGATCCCTACATAAGCACTATAGGTACCTATATACCGCCTTTTAAAATCCTTATAGCAACAGCAGAATAAGTGGTATACCTCAAACTCTAGATCTCAAACCCCAACCCCAACCCCTAAGAAGCCCTAAACCCTAAACCCCTAAGCCCTAAACCCTAAACCGCTAAGCCCTAAACCCTAAACCCCTAGATCCTAAACCCCTGAGCCGTAAACCAGCAGCAGGACAAGTGGGATGAGGGCATTCTGGAGGCCCGAAAGCTTCTGGGCGACTGGGCCTAAAGGTCACCCAAAATGAGTGGGTTGTGGGTTTAGGGTCAAGGGTCTAAGGTTTAGGGTTTAAGGTTCAGGGTTTTGGGTTTAGGGTTCAGGGTTTGGGGTTTAGGGTTCAGGGTGTGGGGTTTAGGGTTGAGGGCTTAGGGTTGAGGGGTGAGGGTTTATGCTGGGGTTCTGTGGATCCATTTACAAGAAGAGATTCTGAGGTTCTACCTAGCAATTGAAGGGTTCAGGGTTTAGGGTTGAAGGGTCAAAATCACGAAGCTGTAGCTAAATGGATCCACACGCGCATCTGGGGGTCTAGGGTTGAGGATTCAAACCCGAAACCCTGAATCCTGAACCCTGAACCCTAAACCCTAAACCCTAAATCCTAAACCCTAAATCCTAAACCCTAACTCCTAAACCCCAAGCCCTAAACCCTAGACCCTGAACCCTTTCAGGGTTTGAGTTGCAGGGCTTCAGGGTTCAGGCTTTAGGAATTCAGGAACCCATAGGCCTCTACTACGGACTCTGAATCCTGTGGTGCTTATATACTTTTTAGGAAGCAGCAAGTAGACAAGCCCAGAACCCTAAATCCGTAAACCCCAAGCTCTCAAAGTCTAAGCCATCGGGGCCTTCAAACCCCGCAAACCCCTAAACCCCGAAACCCACAACCCCTCAACCCCCAACTCTAAACCCTAGACCCCTAAACCCCTAAACCCTAGACCCCCAACCCTGAACCCTTAAACCCCTAAACCCCAAACCCCAAACCTCGTACACCCCCCAACCCAAAACTGGGTTGCTGTTAAGGAATTTAAATTAAGTTACTATATTGGGGAAACCCTATTATTTACTTTTTCTACCCATTATGGTAACCCCTAAACCCTAAACCCTATACCCTAAACCCTAAACCCTAAACCCATTATGGTAACTTTATTTAAGTTGCTTAACAGCAACCCAGAAGATGAACTTGTCGCCTGCGACGGACAT
>CAJNIZ010002219.1:0-26783 GCA_905231905.1 Symbiodinium pilosum | reverse complement strand
AGAACGCCTATCAACCCGCAAGACGGAACCCTAAACCCAAGGTCCGAACGCTGGCCCCGAACATTTTCCCCACCGGTTTCCTGGGTCCTACTTGCGCGTCCCTAGTTGGACTTCTAGGGTTTTATTGTGTATGCAATAGGCATGTGACTGTATCTATATACCTGACTTAAATACCTGTATATCTATAATTACATGTCCCCACAGTGGGAAGCCCCGCCAGCCGAGGCGGGCGCGCGCTAGCGTTTACAATTATGGTCTCTTTTTGGGTCCCAATTATCATACGGCACCTAATATTTAGGATACCCAAAAAGGAACCATAATTTTGATAACCACCCATTTAGGGTTTAGGGTTTAGGGTTCAGGGGCCTAAATAAGTACCAATATCATTTTGAAGTCCATTTGAGGTACCATAGACTATGATTATGGAAGGAATATGGAACCATAATATTGGTAATCATTTAGGCCGCTATATTACTACTGCACCAACATGAACCGGCAGACCCCTAAGTTGGGTTGCTGCTTAGGAATTCAATAAAGCTACCATATTATTGGTATGTAAAAAAATAAAGGGTTTCCTTATTCTAGCAATTTAAGTTCCTTAACAGCAAACCAGTAGATCCAAATCCTGAGCCCGTACATCCCTAAATCCTTAACTAACCCTCAACCCTAAATCCTTATGCCAAAATCCCTAGATGGCTGAATCTCTAAACCCTGAACCCCTTAGCCCCAACCCTAAACTCCAAACCCTGAACCCCTTAACCCACTACGGCTGCATCCTCTGGATGCTCTCCGAGATCTGCGTCGACATCTTCATAGCTTGCGCTTCCCGCTGCAGGTAGTCCTTACAAAGCAGGAGTACCATTAGGCATCCATGCGACCTATAGGGACCATAAGAGGTTGCAGGGGCCCTTCAGAGATTGAAGAACGTGTTTTGTTGAAAGACTCTCATGCTGTCGGTGGACAAAGCCCTGCATGACCTTGATACTACAATACTATACTTCCTCCTGATCTTCAGATGGGGCTCCTTCGAAAAGGAAACACTACATGGAGGTTTCCCAGAATTACGGGTACCCTTTTGGGGGTCCCAGTATTAAGGATTGTAGTATTTGGGGGTCTAGATGGGGGTCCCTCATTTTAGGAAATTACTACATCTATCCAGTCAACCAACAGCTGCTTCGCTGGCTTAATATCGCAAAAATGCGTGGAGTCTGCGCTGAACCTCGAGAGCGAGCAATCTCCCCATTTCCTTCAAGCAATAGAAGGATATGTACGGATTTAATGGGGTGAATGGAGAATCAAAAAGAAAATCATGGGAACGAATGTGGAAAATTGAACGGCAGCTCGGTTTACACAAGGGCTTATAACTCGTGACAATATGATGAAGGGAGGCTGAGTTCTAGATACTGTCCCTATACTCGCTTCAAGAATGCTCCATTATGAGGTCAGTAGTACCCCATCAAAGATACTACCGGAGTGCCCATGCACATGAGCTGCAAGGAAGGCGGGCTGAACAACATCAACGTCAAGACAGTCGAGCCTTCAAAAAAGATGGCCTGTAAGGGCTATAAGTACAATTACTTCCTAAGCCTGCCTGAGCCTCCAAGAAAAGCCCAAACCCTATACCCTAAACCGCAAGCCCTAACCCTAAACCTTAAACCCTCAACCCTAAACCCTTAACCCTAATCCTAAGCCCTAAACCCTGACCCTTAATCCTAAACCCTAAACCCCAAACCCCAAACCCTAAGCCGCTGGCAAGGATGAGCTCCAGCTGCTTCTTGATCCCGCGCGTCTCCAGGATTTGCTGCCTCTCCTGACCACAGGTTGGTCTCTTGGGCCCAGGCTTGAGGTTTAGGATTTCAGGCTTAGGGTTTAGGGTCTTGTGGGCTCAAGTTTGAGGCCTTGGGATTTGAGGGTTTGGTGTTTGTGGGGTTGGGTGTGTCATCTAGCAGGTAGCTAGAAGCTACCTTTCGGCTTCACGAATTGCACACAAGTTGGTCTACTCAAGTGCGAGCACGCAGTTTCACACACACTCAATTCATTGTATAGCCGAAAGTGCAGCATGGCCTGCGCGGTGATGTCATGCAATACAAGAGGGTCCAAAATAAATACGAGTAGGTCGAGCAACTTTTCAGGGAAATTTACACGAGAAGTCTACAAAGCTTACTAGGAAATACAGAATATGCGTACGTACCTGGCGTCTACAGGGATCCAGGAAAAGCTTGGTGCAATGGCTTGAGCAAGGCATTGGCAACCGTTGCCCGTACGAGGACGCCCTGTTAAGGGTTTAAGGTTTAGGGGAGGGCTTCGCGGGTAGGAGAACAAGGACATCAAATACTGTATGCCGCACACCCATGAATACCGCCACTCTCAAACGCTGATCTCAACTAGCAAAACCGAATCTAGGTTTCCATGACTGAGGCCCCCAATCCAAGGCACAAAGTAGGATACTCCTTTTTCTAGGGACCCCGAATACGACCCTAATTACTGCAGAACACCGCATCTTAAATAATACCACCGGCCCAACCTCTCTCTCCCTCTCTCCTTTTCTCACTATCTGCATGAGAGAAAATTCTTTTCCTACAGCTCAGGCTTGTTGTTCTGCTTCAGCAGATTTGCAGGCATAAACCCTAAACCCTAAACAAAGTCCAGCAAACGAGTCAAAAAACAGAAAGAATCGGGAAGTGTAAGCTGCACCTTGTCATGTTTAGGGTTTAGGGTTTATGGTTTAGGGTTTAAGGTTTAGGGTTTAGGGGGGGGATTGAGGGTGTAGGGTTTAGGGTCTAGGGTATTGAGGGTTTCACCTGATAAGAACCATAGGCCTCCCTCACACCTCAGCCCCGAAGAACTAAATTCGGAACCCTAACCCAAGCCACTTTAAGGTTTAGGGAGTTTAGGGTTCATAAGCCGCATCTAAGCCCGATCCTGAATATACCAGTCCTAAGTCTTCATTAGCAGTTCATAAACAGTTGAAAAAAACCCTAACGCGAGTTCGGGTTAAGGTGTAGGATTTAGGGTTTGGCGTGTAAGATTTAAGGTTTAAGGCTTCAGGTTTAGGATTTGGGGGCCTAGGCCAAGAAAACCAACCCCACACCCTCATGCCTCTAAATTCCAAACCATCCAAGTGCCATGGGCACATGGACCCTTAGGGAACTTTTATACCTAAATCCTAAACCCAACCTTAAACCTATTGCTCATGGAGGAAAGCCTGCACCACCTACGATCAGGGCACCCAAAAAGGGACCATAATTTTGACAACCACCCAAATTTGGATCCTCAGGGTTAGGAATTGGGCTCTAGGAGATGCCGCTTCCTTCCCCCAACAACAAAAGGCCTCGAGGGTCAGCTGGGCCAAGGTGGCGCCGACAACCTGAGTCAAGGAAGATTTGGGGTTTACCTGTAACCTCCATTGTCTAAAGTATACGTTTCCCTAATTCCTAAACCCTAAACCCAAACAGTCATCACTACCGGCATGATGGGTAAAACCCACAAAGCTGCGGGTAGGTGAAGTTACCGGCAGGGGTTAGGGTTTACTTGGAAGGATGAGGCAGGCGTAGTAAGGGCACGAGTGACCGCTAACTGACACAGCATGAACCCAGTGATTCCCGTTACTCTCTTACTTACTAATTCCCCGGACCTCCTCCAAGCACGATTTAGATTGCATGCTGTCGGAATTCCTGCTTTTGGGTTCAGAGTTCAGGAAATGGAGTTTGCAGCTTCAGGGCTCTGTGCTTTGGAGTTTGGAATCTAGAGTTCATGCTTTGCATGACTCAGTCCAGTCTCCAGATGTTGGTTTGAGATGTTGTGGCAGCACACGGGCCTACTCTTGATACATAAAAACAGCATGATCTCACTACCGTAATCCCCCAAGATGATGCGCACTTTTGAGAACCCACCGCGGCTTTCAAGTTTGCGTTGCCCGAACTGTCAGCCAGCTCTGTTGCTTTTGCTGTACCGGGCTGCTGTTGACGACATTAATTCACTACCACAAGGAAACCCTGTTCTTTACAATAGATCCATATTAAGGTAACTTAATCAAACTGCCTTAACAGCAACCCAGTGTAGAACCCTGGTATAGAAGCTGCAAGTCCTGTTGACATCTGGGCACTGAAAGGGCTAATCTTGGGGGGTCATCCCTTCCAGTAATAGTAGTATGCCAGGAACATGGGGAGAGAGAGAGAGAGAGAGAGAGACCCTAAAGTAATTTGCAATATCCCTTGTGGCTCTAATATAATGGTAATACTGATAATAATATTAGTCCTGAAACTAGGAATAGTAATAGTAATCATAGTAGTTCTAGCAGGGACCCTAAACCCTTAACCCTCAAAGAATTTGCAGGGTCCCATGTCTGCAGCTTATCACACAACACGTTCCAAACTGGACGCCATGCGAACATCTGACAGAGACAACGCGGTTCAGGGTTCAGAACTTGGGAAGCAAAACGGCAATGGCCTTGCCAGAAGTCTGCGCCGTGCATGACACTTTCCTGTTGGCAGCCCTGTCTACCAAGTAGTGCCGCATGAGAGCAAAACAAGGCCCGTTCTATCAGCTAATGATTCCAACATCTTCCAACCTTTGTACAATCTGACCGGAAACCTTCTATGAGCCCTACACCCGAAACCCTACACCCTGAACAAAAACTGCCCTTAAATCTGGTACAGCTCAACCTCAAGGGCCTATCACCTAACTCAGGCCACCAGATCCGAAACTCGAAGCCTTTCATGTAAATTATTACCATGGTTTTAGGCACTACTATTACTATTATTATTACTATTATACTATTACTACTACTATTACTGTTAGTATTACTACTTCTATTCCTGTTATGATTATTACGATTCTTATTGCTGCTAGTACAAGCCTAAATTCTCAACCCCCAGGCTTTGACGAGGTACGCTGGTTAACAAGGCTGCGGACGGTGGAAAGGGCAGCTGGCGCCTATTCCTGGACGAAAGCACGGGGAGGGGCTCTCCAAACAGACTTCGGGTTTGGGAATTACCTGGACCATCCAATGTAGTTCCTTTTGGGGCTTTGTATAGATTTTTGTGTAAGGGAATACCAAAAAGAGGGGCTACGTTGGAGAGTCTAGGTAAGCTGGGGATTGGAGTTTGGGGGATTGGAGTTTAGGCGTCTAGGGCACAGGCTTCTTCACACAAGGCTACGCTTGGGGGCATGTCACCTCCGATCACCACCAGCAGGGCCAGCACGGAACAAGAGAGTTGATGGTTGGCACTGTCGTATGGGCTATAATCTAGACTCCTGGTACCCCCCCTAATAAACCCCTATAATCGTCGCCTATAAACCCCTATATAACCTCTTTAAGGAGTTTATAGTCTATAGTTAGACCATAGCTCATATCAAAATAGGGGATGAGGCGGTGGAGGACGGGGAGGAGTACGAGAAAAGAGCTCCAGCGCTTCTCCCACGACCTTCCCACCCTAAACCCTAAACCCGACCTTCCCGACTGAACAACGCCGTGCTTTGGTTGATACGAGGAAATCTTGCACCAAAAAGAACCATCCAATGCTGTCATGATTGGGGGTATGGGGTATACCCTAAACCCTAAACCCTAAGCCCTAAATAGTAATTTCCATTTTCTTTTCCATTGTCCCTCTATAACCCCTATATTACTATCCACAGTAGGAAGTGCATCTGCCACTAAACAGATTCACACACTCAAAGATCTTCATCTTCTCATCATGCTTTCCCTGACATAGACGGGCCACCTAGGTTTAGGGTTTAGGGTTTAAGGTACAGGCCACCTATCTTGCGGTGGCGGGGGGAGGCCAGGGAGTGTTCTTGTTGGGGTGAGGGTGTGACCACTAGCGAAAGAAGGGATGGATGCCACCCCAAAAAACCATCCCTTCAAAGAGAAAAGCACCCAAACCCTAAATCCAAAAGTCCTCACGGACCCACTTCTTAACGAAGCAAAGGAAAACCACTAAACCCTAGAATGCAACCCCTGCACCCTAAACCAAAATACTGAGGCTTGCACCTGAAGATCTGGTTCTCCTCAGGTGCTGTAATTTGGGATGTCAGCTTAGGAGTTGGGGAAGGAGCTGGAGATTCTCAAAAAGGTTTGCCCGGGGGAACCTAGGAACAAGTATAGAGGCTGGCTGGGGGTGTAAGGTTTAGCGGCCAGGGCTTCGACTAGAGGTTGAGTGGCTGTCAGTTCTTGTCAAGGTTCCAGGTCCAGGGTCTAGGGCCCTAAACCCTAAACCCTAAAACCCTAACCCTTGACCCTAAACCCTAACCCTAGAATCCCTCTGATCTTCATCTTCTATACGTCTGCTGGATCGCTGCTGCCGGCCCCATCTTGTAATCGCAGGGCGGCTGGAAGCATATCTGAACCTTGAAGTCGCACTGCGATTGCTGCACCACCTCTGCCGCCTTTCATTGTTATTTAGGGTCTAGGGTTCAGTGTTAGGACTCGGGGTTTCAGGCTTAGGGTTTATGGTGAAGGTCCGCAGAGCCCTAACAAAGCGGACGCAACCGTAGAGATGTTGAGACAAGGCTCCGCATTCTTGGGGACAAGGTCGTGGATCTTCTCCTGCACGCTTCGGCTGACAAATTTGGGGTCGACAGTTTTGGGTTTGGGCTTGGATTTATGTAGGCTCTATAGGGTTTAGGGTTTTAGGGTTTAGGGTCTAGGGTTCAATTAGGGCTGCAAGTCCTGACATTAAGACAACGAGCTTTGGCCACATATCAACATATCTGCAGGTGAAGCAGAGCATCCCCACCACTTCTTCAGAGCTGATGACCCGTAGTTATACTCCCCCAACTATTTACTGGTACAAGATTGGGGCGTATTCATTATGAGGGAGGGGATTTGTTCATCTTTCAGCTCTATACAGCCCTAGCTTCCATTTCATTATCCATTTGATTCTCCATTTTGGGGAGGGGCGGGGCTGCGTAAACCCTCATTAAACCTCAAACCCTACATCCTAAACCTGAAATCCTAAGCCTGAATCTCCAGGACATAACATAAGGTTTCAAGCGCGGCCCACGGGCCCATGGCTGCATCTCACAAGCGGACGGAACCGTAATCCAGCCACATAAGCCCTCCCAAGAATAAATTTTCTCCCTAGTATCTGATTGTACGATCTTGGGGTGTACTTATCGATAGGGGAGGTGGGGGGGAGGGGGTGTTATATAGGGAAAGGACTCATACGAGGCCAGCTAGATAAGCTGCTCGCAACGGCCCTATTGCTTGTCCGGGGTTGCGGCTTAAGGGTCTAGGGTTTTGAGCACCCTCTTTACTGGTTCCATAGTGGGCTAGCATTACTTGATCGTCCTTCTTCTTTCTTACTTTAAAGGTTGTTACAAGGGCATTCCCAACTTTGACCCAGAACCAGATCCTAAACCCTGAGCCCTTCAACCCAAACCCGGGAGGTCCTGCGGAGCTTTCTTAGCCCTTGGAGCATCTGAAATGAACCCACAAAATGGGGGGGGTTCCCAAAATTAGGGGTACCATTTTAGGGGTCCTTATAATAAGGACGATAATATTTTGGGGTCCATATTGGGTCCCCTAATTTTGGGAAACTATTACTACACTACTGTTCCACGGTAACCACGGTAGAGGTTTCACGGTTCCTCCCAAGAAGGCCCTGACTGAGGTCAGCGTTGGACCAACTGGCTTTCGCCATGCGCTTCGCGACGAGCTTCCGGAAAAGCTTCACGTTCGGTTGCAAACCGCTACAAAAAGAAAGGGCCTATACCCTAAAGCCTTAAACCCCTAGTTTCCATGTCATTTTCCATCTTCTTTTCTATTTGACTCTCCATTATAGGGGGATAACAGGGGATTATTCTATCTACTTAAGGGGGGCTGTGTATGAAGAGCTAGGCGAGCACAAACAGTTCAGCTCCGGGAAGCATTTGCTTCTTGCCAGGACGGACCCCCCCTTTATTAAAGGGACTTTACTGGGAACCCCAAGCAGGGAACCCCAAGAATATAACTACCATTCTACTATATTCCTACTACACTCTTTGGGTTCCCTGTTCAGGGTTCCCAGTAAAGTCCCTTTATCTATGGGCAACACACTGCCACCATGTCCATCACTATTCAAAAGGACAGGGCCGAGGGCCGAAGAGCCCCAAGAACAAATCCCATCACGAGGGTCCCGGTGTTGCGACCCTCCACCCGCATCGGCTGCAACGAGGGGCCAACTAACAGCAAAGTCCGGAGCCACAAACCCCCAACCTAAGAGTCCCTTCCTAAGCATCACAGGTAAGAGGTGCTGTATTCATTCATTTGGGAAATCTCAGGTCTGGGGCGTAGTCATGAAATTTAATGTGTTTCTGGGTGTGGCCGAATCAAGTAAAGTCATATTTTCCGCATAGTATACTAATGTCATCGTATCCCATACTCAAAAGAATAGTATCCTAATTGATGATACTGCCCATAAATGGGGTTCCTCGAAACAGGTCTACGTTTGGGGACCCTAGGGATATCTCAGGATTACAATTGTGGGGGGGGATCCTCCTTGAGGATAAATACGTATGTACTGCTTCAAAAAAATCCATGTAATGAAACTGCGAATTGGGCTGCAATCCTCAAACCCTAAAACCCCAAACCCTGAACCCTGAACCCGAAACCTCAAGCCCAATCACATACTGTTCCAGGGCGCTTTCAAAACGTTAGGGCATCCCTCTTGAGGGACTTTAGCATCTCCAATTCTTGGGAACTAGGGTCTAGGTTTTAGGGTTTAGGGGTTTAGGTTTGAAAGGAGCCCTAGCTGCTGAGCGTAACCCAAGGCCATGTTCCTGGATGGAGTGGATCAAGGCCCGCACCTGCAGACGGGCAAAAAGAAAGGGTTTAGGGGTCTTAGGGGTCTTAGGGGTTTAGGGTTTAGGGTTTAGGAACCTCCCCCACCCTCGACTAGCGAGTCTCATTAGTCAGGAGGACCCCCCTGCCAAGTATGATCGACTACAAGGGATAACAAGGATGATATTGGGGTCCTCTTATATTCCTATCATACCACTATTACAGGGCGGGGGGTCGTCCTAACTTATGAGGTTCCTACAGTCACAGTAGTCGGTGCGGTGTAAATTTCAAGTCGTTGCTACTTCAGCTTTGTCAAAACATTCTGACAGGCTTCAAGACATGCTGCAGCCATGCCGAGCCCGCCTAAAAAAAGATTGCTTCCTGCGTCTCGAAAGATCAAAGGCACGCTTTCTTTAACAATCCCAGCCTCGCCACTTGGACAGTTTGGGGCTTTACAATTATATTCCAAGCCCTAGACCCTAAACCCTAGACCCTGAAACTATCTTCTTGGAGTTCCCTGTCTGGGGTCCCGCATTAGGGTCCCTTCTAGGACTCCTTTCAGTGTCTCTAGGACTCCTTAGTTAGGGTTTAGGGTTAGGGCTTGGGGTTAAAGGTTTGGAGTTAAGGTTTAGGGTTTAGGGTTTAGCGATTGGGGTTTTAAAGCTTAGGGTCTAAGGTTTAGGGTTTGAGGTTTAGGGTCTAGGTTCACATGGGAACCAGATGCAGCCGGCTCGGGGCATCCAAGCAGCTCAACATGTAGTCCTCCTTAAGCAGATACAATATGGCTTTGGGTATATTATAGTAAGATGCCTACACACCCCAAACCCTACACTCTAAACCCTAAACCCGTAATAATATCCCCATCTACCCCATAGTCTATCTACTGAAGGGGGACTGTAGGTACCCTCTGCTTTTAGAGGAAATGAAACCCCAAACCTCTGAGGCATCCTACACACTGACTTGAAGAAGGTAGGGCTTAGGGTTTAGGGTTTGGGGCTCAGGGCTTAGGGTTTAGGGTTGAGGGCTTAGGGTTTAGGGTTACGGCTTAGGGTTTAGGGTTAGGGCTTAGGGTTAGAGTTTAGGGTTTAGGGCTTAGGGTTTAGGGTTTAGGGTAGGAAATTAGGGCTTGGGATTGGCAGAGCCCAACCCTGTGCGGAAGCCTGGAGATCTTTCTCGTCGCGCTTGTCCTGCGAGTCCTGCGGCTATTTGTAATTTCAAGGGTGTGCTGTAGGAGTTGTGAAGGGGTTCTAGGGATAGATAGGGATATATGTGGACATGTGAGTGCCGGATTAAATCTCTTTCCTAGCGAAGACAGTGGAAAATTAGCAGAAACCGACACTGTAGAGGGAGCTGAAGAAAAAAAACGTTCCCAAGTCACCATACCATGCATATCAACATCGAATGAGCCTTCCCATAATGGTAACATAAATGGAACTCCTTCACATCAGCCCAGTCCTTGTGGTAGCAATGGATGCTGTAGCAGTCCACATATAACCCGCTACAAACAATAGTCCGCATAACCAATTCCTTCGTTCCTGATAACCTCCAGTAAGATTCAGACGTCTCTGCTGCTTCGCCCGGTGATCCTCAAACCCTGGATCCATTCTTCAGAGTCCTTCGAATGGGGAGTACCTGGGGGATTTTCATAGAGAACCATCCCCCTTACAAACCTCCAACATCAACCCTGAACAGTGAACCCTGACATCCAGTCAGCTAGGAGAATTCCTTGCTGACGTTTTTTACTGTCCGGGCTTAGATGATCATCAAATTGTTTTTAAATCCGTTTCAGGCACCGTATACCCTGATTATTCAAGGAGTCTAGGACTATAATATTGGTAGCTATAACCATGAACCCCTGATAAACCTCGTTTCCATTTTGTGTTCCATTGTCTTTTCCACTTGATTCTCCCCGGGGAGTATCCCTAAGCCCCAGACCCTAGACCCTAAACCCTGACCATAACGGTGGGACTTATTCAGGCTTCTGCATTAGCTTCATGCAACTGGACAAGGAAGACTTCCACCTTGCACCCTTCTGCAGATCAACGTCGGGATGGAGGACCCCACACCCCAAACCTGACCCGACTGCATAAGGGCAGAATGGCGAACAAGCCCAGAAGCCCAGATGAGATCAGCTTATGAACCCATGCAAAAATTAGGTTTAGGGCTTAAGGTTTAGGTTTTGAGGGTCAGGGCTTAGGGGTTCTTCCTCAAAAACACCCGTATTAAGGCCACTGTCGCTTCAAAGACGAACTGTATGCGGCTCCATATTCGTTACTGGGGGAGTACCCCTTTACCCTATGCCCTCGCTCCGCTAGGATCTTGCTTCTTCGTACAAGTAATGAAAATCCTGCGTGAGACAGATTATGCATGTAGTGCCAGAAATTGCTACTGCTTAGGGAGAGCGAGTCATGAAGGACTTTAGCCATCAGCAATGTCTCTCTGCGGTAGTCCGCGTAGCCCTATATCCCATGCCTTCATGCATTCATGGCCATAAAAACTAGACACCAAACCTGAACTTGAATTTGGAGCCCCTAACCGCACAAAATCTACATCCTAAATCTTAAGCCCTTCACCATGAACCATCAGCCCTAAACCCAAAACTGCGAAGAGTCAAAAGCACCCTAAACCAGACAATGCCCTTGCCACGCGGTTTAGGGTTTAGGGTTCACTCCACACAGCTTTTCGCACTGGTTGTTAGTAGGGCATGGAGGAATGGATTGCCTATAGTAGCCCCTCTAGAATGCCCAATGATTGCTTCCCCCTAATACGGATCCCCCTAATAGAAGAAGATACGGGTTCCCCAGAATTCCAAATTCTGAAATCTGCCCCCAAAACTGATTGTAAAAGGGCCAAGACTAACATGAGTTATGGCTCTGATCCTCCGAATTAGCGGAGGGACGACTCTGAAGGATTAGGGATCTCCTTGATTTCCTGGATGTTGTTTGTTTAATCTTTTTTCATGAAGGAACATAACATGTCAATGTGAGTTGAATTGGGTTTATCGCGATTTTGAATCGTTCGAAATAGTTCTGAAGAAGGTTTTAATGGGCTCGTTCATGCTTTTGAATTGATGTTAAACAGTTTTACTTAGGTCTTGATTAGATTTCTTAATTAGATTGAAAGTGCTTTTACTTTGATTGTTTTAGTTGCTGTTATTCCGGTTTGAACTTGATTCAATCGGCTTGCTGTTTCTTGGATTTAATCAATTTCTTCTTCGGTTTTAATTAGATTTCAATGGGATCCTAGTATACACCCCTGCCACTGTTCGGGTCGTACGATAACTCCCCCCGATGGGTCGCAGCATATACGTAAGGCAGGGGTTTGAATTTTTGGGGGAAAGGAAAAACCCTAAACCCTAAACCCTTTCCGTCAGCTTTTTCAATCAATCGGCTACACAAACGAGCCTGTGCATTAACGGACGTCTCAGGGGCACCTACGCGGCCAGCAGCCTACTAACATAACTGAGTGGTGTTTTTTTGGTAGTTGAACCTAGTAAGATTATATTCCTCATATAAAATCGTATACCCCAAAAGGAGGAGATAATCTTACTCTATATTGGGTACCATAGTATCCCCAAATAAAACACTACTGAAGTGGCTTTCCTAGCGCAGTACCCTGAATGGGGGATTTTTGGCCCCTAATAGTGGATACTTAGGCAAGTGTAGAGGGTAGGTGGAGGGTCTAGGTATCTTGGATGCTCAGCTGAAGCTACTGAATGCAATAGCTTTCCTCCTAAACCCTAAACCCTAAACCCTAAACCCTGGACCCTAAAACATGGACCCTAAACAACCCTATGAGCTGCTTAAGCCTGAAATGTAGCTAGACCACCCGGAGTTTCTCAAAACGGGTGTCCCTAGGCCCCAAAGGCCATAGAGGCTTTAGAAGGGGTAATATGAAGTTTTAGGTTGTAGAAGAATCATTCTACCCTTATATCCTCAGTAGATTTATAGGCAAAAACTGCTGATGGAGGAACCCCTGCACTACCTAAGTCCTATAGGTCCCAAGAATTCCAGAAAATCCGGTATCCTGGCTGTCTCTTTCAAAAGGACTGCATCTACAGGGCTCACGACTCACCTTTGTACTACCAAAAACCCCATTACACCCGAAAGCTGCGAGAACTCAGAGCTCGCGCCGGCCGTGGGCCTGGGCCGGTCCATGCGTTGCCAAGGATTTGAGGTTTACGACTTCAAGGTCCGGGGTTAGGGCTTGGGGCTTAGGCCTTGGGATGCAGGCTAGGGTTTAGGGTTTAGGGTTTAGGGTTTAGGGTTTAGGGTTTAGGGTTGGGGCTTGGTGCTTATGACTTGGGGTTTTACGGGTTCCGTTCAGGGTTTGAGGTTTATTCTTGCGGGTGTTGGGCTCTTCAGGTTCAGCTCTCCATTGCGGACTTTAAAGGTTTTTAGCCAATAGCTTCGGATGCTTGGGAGTTGAACGTAAGTAATGCAAGTACTCCTTGCCACAAGAAAGGACCCCAGCAAAGGAAAAGTATCATGGAGCTTCTCCGTGCTGCTGAGTGCGGACTGTTGCAATGGATAGAAGCCAGCTACTAGGAGATTTTCCTGCCCTGGGCTTCAGGGCTATGAGTATGGGATATGTCCCAACTGGGGTCACGTTTCTGGTTCGAAACTTAATCTTGCCGTGTTGGAGCTCTAAGCCCTACTAAACGGTGTTTGCCTATGTAGCTATCAGCAATATGTGCAGCCATCGGGGGCCACAGCTTTTTGCAGGGAATCCCAAATTCCGAACTCTGGACTCCAAACTCCATTGAGGCTTTAGGATTTGGCGTGCAAATTACAAGTAACAGGCTAAAGGCACCCTTGCTAATTGGAAACACTAGTCTTTTGGATGCCTCGCAGGTATGCCAACTTATCTTACTGGTGGCTAATAGGGACTAACTACGGGAAAATAATCCCTATACAATCGCCGTATCAAGTGTTCCCCTATTCTCTAGTAGCTCCCAGTAAGCTATGGGGCATACATGCAGGACCTCAAGTTTTGGAAATATCCATACGAGCTATAGTCTAAACTCCTAGTATCCCCTTAACAAGCCCTATGATACTCCCCTATATATCCCCCTTCAAGGAGTTTAGACTATACTTATATTGTAGTAATCAGAATGGCAACAAGTTCTATAACTTGCTAGCAGGGTGGAAGAGTAGGGGGTAGGGAGTATGTACGCGCTGTATCGCTTTAGGGTGCTAGGGTTTTAGGGCTTGAGGGTTTAGGGTTTTGGGGCTTTAGGGCTTTAGGGTGGGGTTTGTGAGGTACTGGCATTGATTCGGGTGACTCTCTAGGGGTCCCTCCTACTAAACCTTGACCCGCCTAACTGGGGCTACAAGGGTAAGGATGCTTGATCGAAAGAACCTTTCCTCAATCCACGCCAGATTGTTGCATTCCCTGACCCATAAGGGTCCAGATACCCAAGAACCTGCGGTTTAGGGTTTAGTCTTTAGGTTGCCCAAACCCTGCAGTATATAACTACTAGTACCAAAATCTAAAGTACCCAAGTACTGGAGCACATGGGCCCATTAAGCTGCTACTGCTAGTCCATAAATTGGTAGCTTCCCAAAATAGGGAATCCCAACATAAACCCCAAAATACTCTAACACTTTTTTGTGCCTTTTAATCCCCCATATATTTCTAGTTTCCGACCCCCCAAAACCCTAAACCCTAAATCCTAAACCCCAAACCCTAAACCCTAGAGCCTAAGCTCAGAGATGGCTGTCTTTCTCCTCTTCCACGCGCGCTGTGCAGAAAAGGCCGCTGCCGAAGCTATCTCTTCGACGAGCCCTGTCACGCAGAAGGGTTTTGGATTTACGTAGGGTTTAGGGTTTAGGCTTTAAGGTTTAGGGTTGAGGGTTTAGGGCTCAGGGTGTAGGGTGTAGGGTTTCGGGTTCAGGGTTACTCTGGGCACGAGGGTTCAGCGATTGAATTTACGATTCGGGGCTTCGTTCTTCTTTGCACCAGGGTTTAGGGATTGAATTTAGGCTTTGGATTATATTTCCTTCTAGGCCAGCGGACGTTTTCGGGTTTAGGATTTAGGGCTTTAATTTCTGCAGTAGCTAGTCCTACCAAGAAATAACCTCACACGAGCCTCAAGCTTCTAAGCTGAACGCTCAGAAAACAGGTGTCCTTTCAGATAGCGGGAAGGCGTAGGTGTTAAGGTTGGAGGTTTAGGCTTAGGACTTCGGGGTAAAGATGAATGGTTTAGGGTTTGGGGTTTAGGGTGTAGGGTTGAGCCTAACCAACCTAAGCCCTAAACCACACCTCAACCTTCACCCTTGAACTCTGGACCCGAAATTCTTCGAGATGGGAGAGAGGTATCCATCCTTACATAATGGGCACATAAATCAAGGCAGTCTTGGGTTTAGGCACAAGACAAAGCAACTCCGTGCCCCACACAGTCGAAAAGCTCCGGGCGTAAAGAACTTCTTCACCTGAATCTCAGATTTTGGAGATTGTGTGAGGAGAAGCTCCAACTGGAGCAAGAGGACAAGCAGTCAAGTCCCTCTAAAATCAAACCCGCCGCCACCGGACACACACTCCACAATCTGGGATATTCGGGGATACGAATACACTTTATTTTGAAGTGTCTAGTATCAGGGTTTGGGAGTCATAGTTGAGGGGTCCATGGATCCCTTCTCCGAACTGGAATCCCTAACCCAAGGGTTTAGGGATTAGGGCTTAAGGCCTAGGGTGTAAGGTTTAGGGCTTATACTAAATGAGCCCCTCCCCATCCTTCAAATCTCAGCCGTATATACACGGCAAAGGAACTATCTAAACAGACCACACTGCTAAACAAACCTCTACCCAAATCCCTCGACCACAGACTTACAATCTAGACTCTAGACACTGATCACTAAACCCTGACCTTAGGTTCTGCCCCCACCCATTGACAGTATTTGATAGGGATCATAGTAAGGACTCTGTTTAATCATATTACCATTATTATCCAACTGTTAATGAGTGGGCCAAATCCAACCCTAAATCCTAAATGAGTAGCGTTTTTTGGTGGTTGAACCTAGTAAGATTATGTTCCTTATATAAAAGACTATACCCCAACGGGGGGACAGAATCTTGCTCTATACTGGGTACCATAGTATCCCCAAATAAAATACTACTCAAATGATAAACCCTAAATCCTAAACCCTAAGTCCTAAATGACGCCTTGAGATTCTTGAGATGGTCCGGGATACCCCCAGCTTTTGGCAACATCACGAAGTCTTTCAACTTCTCGTCCTCGCTTTGGATTCGTGGGTTTGATACACCTCTAGACGCTCTTGAACCAAAAGTCTGAATGACACAGAAAAGCTAGTCCCTAGCAATTGGAGTAGAAAAGCTACTTGGTTGGCCTTTGGAACCCTTTGAAAAATATTAGTATACTGTAGGGTCTTTATGAAACCAATTCGGGAAAATATTTAAGTATCCCAAAGGCCATTCAGGCGACTTCGGGTCATGCAGGAATTTTCCTCAACCGCAGGCCGTTCTGGGCATCAAGGAGATTGTACGACGGCTCCTGGGGCCCCTACCGCGACTGATACAGCATTTTCTGGTTGCCAGATACGAAACCCTAAACGCTAAACCTAAACACCAAATCCCAAAAGGTCCTAGTTTTGGGGGGGGGGGTTGGGGTTATCAAAACCACCTTACCCTAAACCCGGAACACGATTTATGGGGTCCAAATTTGAGTTGGGGTTATCCAAAACCGCTTGCTCGTTCTGAGCTCTGGCTGTATACATGTCAAACATGTAGATAGTGGCTGTGCGACCAGGGCCTCTGTGCAATTTAGGGCTTTAGCAACAGGGATCCTAGACATGGGGACTGCCAAAACAAGGATAGCTAATTCTTGTTGAGCGTTTAGAGCAAGCGTCTAGGCTGAACTTGCTCCTCATCTACTCTACCTTTCCGCCTTGGCATTTCGTTTCAGCTTAACTCAGAACAAGAATCCTACACTAACATAGAACCCCATGAAGCGCTCCTTTTTAAATCATGATAGGCCCATGTGAGGGTCCCGAAGCCCTAAACCCCATGTGAGCTATAGTCGAAACTCCTAGTATCCCCCTTAATAACCCCTTTTATACTCCCCTAGATAATCCTCTACATAAAACCCCTTTAAAGGAGTTTAGACTCCAGCTCATGTTAACTTGGAGGGGTGTAGTAAGCCCTCTGGAGCCGAAACCCTTGGGTTTAGGGTTTCGGGTTTAAGCCTAGACCCCTAACCCTAAACCCTAGACATGCAGGGTCTTCCGACTTAGTAACTCCTCATATTCGGAGTTGTTACCCGTCTTTAAACTGGGGCAACCTAGATCAAGCCAGCTAGTTTAAGAAATATGTCTATCATCTCAGTTTTTACGTTAGAAGTAGCCACTACAGGGGCCTAAATATTTACCAATAACATTTTGAGGTCCATTTGAGGTATCATCTACTATAATTATACATGGAATCTGGAATCATAATATTCGTAATTATCCCTAAACCCTAAACCCTAAGGAATATGGAACCATACTATTGGTAATTATTGAGGCCCCTATATTACTACTACACCATGAACCACAAGGAGATCCACAGAGCCTTCTCATTCTTGGGGTAGAGGCTGACGAGTGCATCCGGATCATCTGGACACCGCGGCAGATGCTTGCCAGGTGTGCCATTCTCATCCTTGCCTGGCTTCTTCCACCGGGTTTAAGGTTTAGGGTTTATTAGGGTTTATACATTAGGGTTTATTAGGGTTTACTACTTAGGATTTACTATTAAAGGTTCAGTAGGGTTTCAGGGTTTAGGGTTTATTAGGGTTTCAGGGTCTAGGGTGTTTATTAGGGTTTAGGGTTTAGGACCCTGAAGCCTAAAACTTACACCCGGTTTCAAGCTGGCACCTATAGAAACCCGCTTGGCATGTAGCCCACAAGGTCTACTGCTACAGCAACTCCGTGGGAAACCACAAGCAGCCAACGAGAATCTCTGAAAGCCCCGCCCACCCCAAGTCGCTGACCCCTTATGCAAGTACAAAACCTGATCGCCCAACACCACCAAATACCTCAGCTGAGAGGTCATCTCTGTAGGGCATAATAATAATAGTAAGAGTAATAGCAAGGATGATAGTAATTGGTAATAGCAATAACAATTGTCTTAAGACATGATATCCGTAATAGTAACAGTAATAGAAACAGTATTTTGTTGATTCTACGAGCGTTGCCATGCTTCTGATTGTTGCGTCATATGCTATTCTTCTTGCTAGTTCTCTCGGCAGTTCTTGTTCCTCGTCCTGCCGCTACTGCTACAACTTGTCTCAGCGCATCTAGAAATACCTTGGTCACATACCCAGTGATCCCAACTCCACACCCATAGGCGTCGCCTTTGTAGCACATCCGGATGCATGTTCTCCGGCAGGTGTCTGGCGAGGGTTCGCCTTCAATGGCGTCAAAGGTCCTGTCTATGCCTTAGGATGCAGACTTCAGGCTTCCGAATTGTTTTTCGTGGGATTTAGGATTTAGGGCATGGCGAATAGTGTTATGGGTTAGTCCCTTACCTACACGAGGTACATAGCACACACAACACAACACACTGGGGACCCCGGTGAAGCTGCCTGAGTAGCGATACACGAGGGAGACGAAGAGGTATAACGGGGCTTAGAGGCGTATAGCCCTCTTCATAACTACCAAAGAACCGTCGAATAAACCCCGAAACCTTGAAGCTTGAATCCTAAACCCTAAGCCTGAGAGCCCCAAACCCCAAACCCAAAATCCTAAAAGCCTCACGCCGGTTAGAACCGTAATTTCGAGACACCGTTCTTGTGAAGCCTGGATTGCCACACATGTGCCTTGGATTTAAACACGGGTTTAGGGTTTAGGCATGGTACCAAATATTTTCTTTCCTGACCATTCCGTGCTGAACGCGTTTTAGCTCATGAGAGCATAACCTCCTTTTTGAAGTGCACTCTTTTATAAGCAGCCCCATACACTGCATGAAGGTGCCGATCCTCCATGAAGCACCTTGTATCTATAAACTGCTATATCATTCCAGCTTCCCTTTCATTTTCCATGTTGTTTCGAATTTCATTCTCCTTATTGGGGTGATATTTCGCTAAACCATGTATGTGCGCTGAATATCCCTACATAATCGCTGTATTTCCCTATGGAACCCCTATATAGCCGCTGATTTAGCATGTAACCCCTATTTAATGTGGCCGGGGATGCAGCACTTGTGGCATTCTTCTTCGCTCTTCTCACAGCAGCGCTGTTCCTTGGCTGGAATAATTTAGCGTTTCGGCTAAGAATTTAGGGCATCTCTTAGGTACTGCCCCCTGGATAATAACTCTAATATACTTATCCCCTATATGATAGACTCCGGGGTGGGGTGAGGTGCTTTTCGTGGGAGAAATGCAATCCGAAAAGCGCTGAGGCTTGGAAAGCTTGGACAGGGTGCTCAAACAAAGTGGCTAACCCATGCTCGGCAGCTATTCGGGGGCTGGACGGTGCATTGGGACGGTTTCCTTTGCAGAGAGAGGGACCACGAATTGCTGGGTCACTCGCTCTGAGCGCGCTTGGGCAGGGCATTCTGACAGGACGCTCGGACGGGGCGCTCGCATGCGTTGGGACAGGCGCTCCAACACAGAGTCCTTGAACAGGGCGCTTGAACAGGGTCCATCCACCGGAAGCAATTTCCCGAAGCTGTTGCCATACTGGTCCCCCCATTTGGTTGGCTGGTGCAGGATTTCCTCCATTAACAGCATGTCTCTACAAATTGCTGGTTGCTTGGAAAACAGAAAAGACATTTCTGCCCTGTTCGCGGTTACTTGGGCGGGAATCTCGGGATCGCTTAGACCCTAACACTAACGAGTAATTTCCATGTTCCTTTTCCACTCCCTAGAAAAACCCCTAAATCCAAGACCCTAAGCAGTGTAAAACCCTAAACCCTAAACCCTAAGCCCCAAATCCCAGATAACAGTTCCGTTTTTCTCCACTGCCTACTAACGACCAGCTCTTGACGAAGCTCCCCAGGCTTGAGCGCATAGCCACAAACCTGCCAAGGTTCAGGGTTTCGTGTTGAAGGTCTAGGGTCTAGGGGTTTAGGGTTTTGGACTTCAGGGCTTAGGATTCAGGGTCTGAAGCTTTGGGTTAAGTGTTTGAGGTTCAGGCTGTTGGGTCTGGGGCAAGGACTCAAGCACGAACAATGTCACGTGGCTCATGGCTTCAAAGTGGTTTAGGCCCTTAGCTCCTTCTGGCAAACACGGCTTCGGACTTCGGTTTTGGATTTGATCTCTTAGCTTGAGGGTGTAGGGCTTAGGGTTTAGGGTTTAGATCTTAAGCTTTTGGGAAGTCTTTTGCGATGTTTTGGGCAGGTGTTGTTCGAGATTCCGTTCCACCATGCTGGGTAGCAACTTGTGTTTGTCCGGGGATCGAAGGTCAAAACTGGGGTCTTGGGTTAGGATCTAGGCTTTACGGGTTTAGTTCTAGGTTTCAACCTTTGGCTGCAGTTCCTTGGAGGATTGGGTTTCCTTCTCAAACTTTCTGGCCCCCTGCCGGTTATAGATTATATTACGGCACGTAACATTTAGAGGTACCAAAATGGGAGCCCAATTTTGGGAACGACCCTAAACCCTAAACCCTAAACTCTAAGCTCTAAACCCCTAAAACCCTAAACCCTAAACCCTAAACCCCTAACTTTGGGAACGACCCACATAGGAAGCCCCATGGGCGCCTTGTTTTGCCTGAGGAGATGGCCATGCGGATCACGCGCATCCTGTCCCAGGTAGGCTCACTTAGGGCTTTAAGGTTTTTGGGTTTCAGGGGTGTAAGGTTTTAGGGTTTCAGCGGTTTAAGGTTTTAGGGTTTCAGGGTTTAGTTTTTACGGGTTTTAGGGCTTAGGGGGATAGAATATGGGGTATGTTGTAGTAATGGAAAAGAAAATGGAAACTACCTGGTTTAGGATTTAGGGTATAGACCCCCTTAAGTAGATAGAATGTGGGATATATGGGGATCTTATTGTAATATACCCAAAGCCATATTCTATTCTACTGAAGGGTGACTATAGGCTCACTTAGGGTTTGGGTTTGGGGTTTAGGGTTTCAGGGTTTTAGGGCTTTAGGGTTTTAGGGCTAGGGTTTAGGGCTTAGGGTTTTAGGGCTTTAGGGTTTAGGGTTGGTAGTTTAGGATTGGGTAAGTTGCATAAGTGGGGACGCCAGTAGTGACACCAAAAAACAATGATCCTTTAGGGGCTCTCAAGAAGGTCGCCCTATTTCTTGGAGGAAGCCCCTAAACATTATTTAGGATTTGGGGTACAGGATCAGCTAACCCTGTATCCCGGTCCGCTGCTCTTGGCACAGGACCTCAACTAGCGCTACAAAGAACAGTTGCAAGTGCACCAGCGATGAACTTCACTAGTTCCTGGTAGCCTAATAAATGGACAAGGAAATCCTGTTATTCACCACATACCCATATTACGGTTGCTAAATTCGAATTCCTTAACTTACCCTGTTATTTGCTATATACCCATATTATGGTTACTTAGTTTAAGTTCCTTAACAGCAACTCAGTTTACCACCCCACAGGTCTGGATGAACAACTGGAGACACAAGAGGTCTTATGAAATATGCATGCGAGCTACAGAGAATGTACTGTACTCAGACAATAAAGCACATGGGACTGACCCTGTCAGGAACGAGGTCTGCGGTAGTTTTTTAAAGTTTTGGGTATGTAGAGTTTTGGGTATGTAGGATTCCATGGAATGATTGTTAGGGTTTAGGGTTTAGCGTGTCGGTTTGGGGTGGACCCTGACTAATGATCCTGACTGGTTTGTAGCCCAGAGAGTCCCAGTTCCTGACCAGAACTGTTGAGCCCTGTGCTCCGAGCTGTGATTCTAGGCCTCAACTTTTCCTGGGTGGAGAAGTTTGGAGACTCCATGCTAGTCCTACCCACCCCAGAAGTCGAAGCAGACAAGCGCTGTACACTGAACCCCAAACCGCAACCTAAACCCCCCTAAACCCTAAACCCCCTAAACCCTAAACCCCCTAAACCCTAAACCCCCTAAACCCTAAGCCCTACAAACGCCATAAACCCTAAACCCCCTAAACCCTAAACCCCCTACACCCTAAGCCCTAAAAACGCCATAAACCCTAAACCCCCTAAATCCTCAAAACCTTGCGCCTCATCCTCGGCCTTGGGCCCAGGAGGAGGCAAGGGCGGCTTTGGCTGAACTCCTGCCGAAAGGATTGAGGTTTAGGGTTTAGGGTTTTACGGTTTAGGGCTTTAGGGTTTAGGGCTTTAGGGTTTAGGGGTTTTACGGTTTAGGGCTTTAGGTTTAGGGCTTTAGGGTTTAGGGTTGTAGGGTTGTAGGGCTTAGGGTTGTAGGGTTTAGGGTTATAGGGTTTAGGGTTGTAGGGTTGAGGGTTTTAGGCTTTTAGGTTATAGAGTTCAGGGGATTTAGGCTTAGGGTTTAGGGTTTAGGCTTAGGGTCTAGGCTTTAGGCTTGACCTTTTGGGGCTCAGGGCTGGGGTTTGGGTTGAGGTTTCGGTTTTAGGGCTAAGGGTTTGGGGCTTGGGGAATCACACTCCAGCCAAACCCAGCCACCCGCCTTTCAGCTTCCGACCTTTGAAGAGGAAAGCGCTGTAGTCAGCATGAAGCATTGAACGGCGGCCTCACGGATCAGGCTCTGATGGTTAAACGCTAAACCCTAAGCCCCTTAGGGCTTGGGCCTCGGCATAAGGATAAAGGTGGCAGGGCACGCTCCCGCGAACTGACATGGAACTCGGCGCTACGAAGCCAGCCATGCTGTTAAACAACAGTGTGTTGGAAGGAATTTATTTTTGAGGTTCCACGTCAGCTGGGGGGAGGGTAGAGCCCCCGTGGCTGAAACTAGGATTCAGGCTTGGGGCTTGTGACCCAGCGTTTGAGGTGCTACAACTTTGACCTACATGCTTTCAGCATCTCGGATGAGATATACTCCTTACGGAAGAGCTCTGTAGCATAGTAAGGTGGAAGTAGTGTAGGGCCCTATTTCAATTTTGCTGGAATAAGGTTTTGGCGGTATACCATGTTTACATTTGCAAGAGGACGAAGAGGAGAAAACGCCGCGCATTATTCACACTTGTGCGATACTTGTCCTTTCAGTGCTTCCCTAAACCCTAAACCCCATAATAGCTTCCATTTTCTTTTCCATTATCCCTATAAGGCTTAATTTGTACCCCTATCAATTGAGGTGTATGTCGCATCTTCAGAAACAAAAACTAGAAGCCAAATCCTTCAAGACTCAAGGAATTCAGGGGTTGTCAAGATTGTCATCACTTTCGGAGTCCCCAAAAGAAGCCGACACCCAATAGCTGGGACCACCCCGCCCCCACCCAACCCCCCCCCAGACTGTTGACAACTGACCCTCCGGTTGCCCAGGGTTTAGGGTCGCAAGGATTCTGAGTCCCCAACCCCCACAATAAGCAGGCCTAACTCTTGGCTTGAATGGTCCTCTGGTCCTCATTGTGGAGGCTGAAGTTACACCAAAGTTCTCATATTATTCAAACCCAATGGGAAACCCAATATTCTGCCTGTATCCCACAAATGCTCCCTGCTGACAAAGTGCTGAAAATCGAAGTTGCTAAGCTTCAAATCCTGAACTCCAATCCCAAACAAACTATGGACACAAACCTGCTACAATAAAGCCTAAACCCTAATCCAGAATAAACCCTAAACCCTAAATCCAGAAGCCTTGAAGAAACCTTGAAAGCCTTAAAACGAATCTAGACCTGAACCCCGGAGCCATGCTCCAATGCAAAAAACCTAAACCCTAAACACTAAAACCCTAAACCCTAGAACCCCTACTTGCCTTGGCATCCTAGGGGCCAGTCTTCTGGCAAGGCCGGACTTTGCAGCCTCCTCTTCAATGACACGTGGTTTAGGGTTTAGGGTTTCGGGCTTGGGGTTTAGAGTTTAGGGTTTAGGCTGGGGTTGGGGGTTGGGAGTTGAAGATTCGCACTGTTTGTCCAAGGTATGGTATAGGGTTCGCAGTTCGCAGTTTAGGGCGCAGAGGGCTTCGAGTGGGTATGACAACGCGCTTCCAGATTATGAGAACCAATTAGCTTAAAACAAGGTTAGCTGTCAGATGCAAGTACAAGAAGTCCAAGTTGCAGCAACCCTTCTAGGAGGTTCATCGGACTCAGATTAGGAACCCTAGGAAGCATTTAACTATAGGCATTTATCTTCTTTACAATAAGAACCCCTACCTCAATATCTGAACGCTGAGGTTTCAAATGCTCCCTAATCCCCCTAATCAGACTACAGCAATACCCCAGGCCCTAGACCCTAAAGACGCATTGGACGACTCTTTAGGGAGTCCGCATTCTTGGTTTGAGGTGATCGAGCCCCTGAGGTCCATCTGTATGAGTTGCGGTCAGCATGTCTTCAAGAGTTCTTCAAAAAACAAAAAAGCGGAGTACGTTTTGGGAATTGTTTCGGGATGTGCCAAATTACTATGAACAATCCTAGGGCCTTCCCCCCACAGCCAGCATAGAGTAATCCCTGTAATCCCATGTGTAGCCCCAGTTTCCACATAATTTCCATTTTCCCATTTGATTCTCCACACACTCTACTCCTTGTTGTAGGGACTCCTACGAAGTGGTTGCTAACTTTTGGAAAGTGCCACGTTCTTGCTGCTCATTTTGAGTAAACCATATAAATTTTCTTTTTAAATCCTGAAGTTTTAGCCTCAAGCCTCAACTCAAAGCCCGGAACACTGATAGGCCCTAAACCTGAACCCTAAACCCTGAGTTTAGGGTGTAGCGCTTAGGGTGTAGAGTTAACCCCTACAACACACACCCCAAGGACCAGACCCAATCCTCCGGGCAGTTGCTGTGGCAGACGCCGTTTCCTCAAGGCGGGAACACCGCTTGGGGCGTTTCAGTGTTAATAGGGGCTGGGTGGTACTTGGTTTAGGCATATGTACCTAAACTCTAGGAGCTACGGTAGAATCATGTATTCAGGGTCATGCAGCGATGCAGGGTCATGCAGGGCTTTGTCCATCAACAATATCGGAGCGTTTTTTTTTCAAAACTTCTTTGCATAAACTTTGAGCGGACCCCCAAGATATGTTCTCCCAGCCTGGAAAACAAACCTCAAAAACATTAAACAAGTGCTTCAATGCTACGATGTCAATCTGTTTGTCTTGTGCTACATCACATGTGGATTCCCAGGATCCCTGCTCTGAGGTTCATTGGGCATAGCAAGTACTTATAACTGGACTATAACCCGAATGAAATCCCGCTACCTCACCTTACGTTCCACAAACCGGGTCTACGTGGGGCTAGAGCCTTACTTATAGCTAGTTATTGAGTCCAACGAACCCTAGATCCCAATCATAACACCTGTGCCCAAAAGCCCAAACCTAAACCCTAGCCATCTAAACCCCAAACCCTAAACGCTAGCCGCCCAAACAGCCCCAAGCTCTAAGTCCCATGAAACTCAAAGTAGCGTACATGAATGTTTCTCCTAATAGTCCCTACATAATCATAGTGATCTCCATCATCCCTTTACTTTACAACCCCTATATAGCCGTGGGGTCCCTAAAGTGCCCGGCTTTGCTGGCAAAACCCTAAACCTACACCTTAGTTCCTAAACCCTGAACCCTAGGGTTGAGGATTTAGGTTGCGCGGCTTAGCGTTTAGGAATTTGGGTTTAGGATATCTACGGCTTAAGTCCTAGACCCTCAATCCTAAACCCTAAATCCTAAACCCTACATCCTAAACCCTACATCCTAAACCCTGACTCCCAACCCTAAACCCTAAATCCTAAACCCTAAACCCTGAACCCTAAATCCTAACCCTAAACCCTGAACCCTAAATCCTAAATCCTAAACCCTGACTCCTAAACCCTAAACCCTGAACCCTAAACCCTAAATCCTAAACCCTAAACCTTAAGGCCCGAAACCCTAAAACCTGAACCCTAAATCCTAAGCCTAAATCCTAAGCCCTAAACCCTCTCCTACATCACCCCGTGCTGCCTCTGCATCCCAGGGCGACCATGAACCGGCGAGCCGGGGAGCCATGGTTTGCTTGGGATATGATGGGGTTTAGGGTTTAGGATTTAGGGTTTAGGGTTTAGGTTTTAGGGTTTAGGCTTTAGGGGTTTAGGGGTTTGGGGTTCAGGGCTTAGGTTCCAAGGTTTGGGGTTTAGGGCTTTGGCTTCAGGATTTAGGGTTGAGGGTTTGGGGGCTTAGGTTTTTAGAGTCTCAGGGTCATAACCTAATTAAATCTTTACATAGACTTCACGTATGGGGTTAATCATATATGGGCATATGTACGGGTATCTAATGTGTGGAGTAAATATAACCCTGTGTATATTCAGGGTTCGAGGTTTTGGGGTTGGGGTTGAGGGCTCAGGGTTAAGGGCTTGAGGCTTTGGATTTATGGTGAAAGAATCTAGGGAAAGGATTCAGGGATTCAGGGATTCAGGTTTATTGGTTACGATTGAGGGGCTAAGGTGCAAAGTTGAGCCAAGTAACGCAATTCCAGAGACATATACCCTAAGCCCTAAGCCCTCACGCTTAAACCCTAAGTATACAGAAGACCTTCGTTTCCAGAAAGTATAGCTTAAGTTGGACCAGAGAACTCTTTGGAGCTGAAGGTAGGCTACGTCATCAACGGGTATTGGGCTCTGTGCCTACTTGACATTCAAAAGACTTAGTAAGTAGGTTACGAAAAGGATTGTAAGGCCCTAAGAAAGTTGGGCTTGCCTGTAGCCACCTTCATAACCCTGAAACTCTAGGCAAAGCTTTCTCGCAACTGTATCGGAGGTATGTGGCTCCACCTTAGAGGTTTGGCAAGGTTTGCTCTGAGCAACTCACCACAAACTCCCCGGTTTAGGGTTTGGGTTAGACCCTCCTAGGAATAACTCTCAAAACCCCCTGATATCATGGCACTGTATTGGGGATGTCCATTGTCAGGGAGGGGGGATTACTACAACGGCCTAAATTCTTAACAATATCATGTTGAGGTCCGTTTGAGGTGCCATATACTATAACTATACATGGAATATGGAACCATAAT
>CAJNIZ010002218.1:5980-26797 GCA_905231905.1 Symbiodinium pilosum | reverse complement strand
AGGTTTTAGGGCTTAGGGTTTATGTTTTAGGTCTTAGGGTTTAGGTTTTAGGGCTTGGGGTTTAAGGTTTAGGTTTTAGGGCTTAGGGTTTAGAGTTTCGGTTTTAGTTAGGGCTCAGGGTTTAGAGTTTGGATGCCAGACCCACTTTGCCTAAGCTAACATAGGTCTGGGTTTTAGGGTTCAGGGTTTCAGGTTTGGGGTTGAGGGCTTTTCCACTTGTGGCGCTGCAGCTGTTTCGTTGACCAGCAGGCAAGAGCCAGGGCGTCCTCTAGAGTCCCCTCCCCAAGAAAGGCTTTAGAGGCTTAGGGCGTAGGGGTTGGGAATACTTCCGGGGGGGTTCATAGGGAAGAACGGCAAATATTATGTAGGGGTTATATAGGCTTGTATTCCCTTACTGCCTAAAAGCCACCAGTAAGATTAAGAGCTTAATGTGGACCCGTGATTAATGGACCCCCTCCTTTTAAGGGCTTTAATACTAGGATCCTTATGATAATCCCTACTAAGGGGATGGGGTGTATAAATTAGGGTCTACGTTATGGCGAAGGGTTCAGATTTCTGTCCTTTTGACCTGGCAAAGTTGCAGATAGGGTTTAGGCTGGGCGCCGTAAGTCATCGATTATGAAAGGAAGTCAGGGCCCAGGAGTCAGGAAATAGAAAGACGAGAGTCAGGAAACATACATGGCAGGAGTCAGAAAACAGAAAGGACCAGTTCAATAGAAACCCAAGGATTTCCCTTCCCTCCTTGATTCTCATAGAAGTCATAGGATCCCCCAGACTCTCCTAATTCGTTTTGAGTACTTTTGATTGTAGAGGCCCCGCGAAGCCAATCAACATCGAACCTTACGGGGTCCAGTTTCAATTTTAGCCACACCAACTTCATAATAAGGACCGTATAAGTATCATAGGCCAGTTTGTGGTGTCTGTGTCGCGAAATTCCCCTTCTGAGCTCCGGAAATGACTTCCTACAGGATGCCCGTGAGAGCCAGAAGGTCAAACCCCAGGCCCCTAAACCCTGACACCAACCGTTTAACTCCGAAACCCTAAACCCCAAGGGTTTAGGTTGAGGGGTGGGGTGCGGGCCTACGGATATGGACCCTCAACGTTTTCCTGAGGACGTCTCCAAGTTTGTCGAAACCTTGGCTCCTCGCAACCCGAACACGCACACCTGGACTCAAAAGCACAAGATCAGCGCCCTGGCTTGCAGAGGGTTTACCTGAACCCCAAGAGCAGGTAAAATAACAGCCCAAAACGCCCAAATATAGCCCGAAAGGCCCTTATTCTACATACTCTTGGGGCTTCAGGTAGGGCTTGAAGTGTTAGGATTTAGGGTTTCTTGAGTTTGTGTAAACAGGGGGGGTGAGGAGGTGAGGGTTGACTGTTTGAACTTTGGGCTTTAGGGCTTCAAGTGTCCAACACACGTACATGGGTGGTTGTCAAAATGATAATCCCTTTTTGGGTGCCCTAAACATTCGGTGCCGTATTATAATTGGGATCCAAAAGGGACCATAATTTTGACAACCACCCAGATGTCTGATACTTCCTTGAAAGATGTTCTACGACCATTACTTTGAAAGGCTCAAATGGTGGTTTCCCTTAATAGGGGGACCCCAATATAGACCCAAAAATACTATGATCCTTATTATGGGGAACCCTCAAAATGGTACCCTAATTTTGGGAAACCCCCAAATAATCAGCGATTGACTTCTTAGTTCTTAGGCCCATGCGAAAGCTGCCGATGGTTCTGGAGTTTCTTGCTAGGGCTCAGATTAGCAATAGTCTAAACTCTTTCAAAGGAGGTTATATGCAGGGGTTATGTAGGGACGATTCTAGGGCTTATTGAGGGGGATACCAGGAATGTAGACTATAGCTCAGATTGGGGCTGCGCAGTCTCTACGCGACATTGCAAGCATGACTAGCTAGATGGGTTGGCCTTGCCGAAGCATGACGTTGGTATGCATAGTATGGGGTAATAGAGGGTATAGAGGGTCTTAACCAAAAGTACTGATGGCCAAGTCCTTCAAACCCAAACCCGAAACCCCAAGTTCAAAATCCAATACCCTCTACCCTAAAGACCAGATGAGATGATTGCCAGCGCTGCCAGCCCATCACAGCATGGCAGCTATACATAACTTGATAGGTTCAGCTTCGTAGACAGTATTCTGCGATGTCCTGTCTAGAATATCTATATATATATACATATTAAATATATGGGGTTTTCCAAAATTAGGGGTCCTTTTTTAGGGTTTTCCATAATGAGGACTATGGCATTTAAGGTCTATGTTGGGGTTCCCTAATTTTGGGAAACTACCAAAGATGTTTACCCATACAAGACATGGGTATTGGCGCACATGTTCAGCCATGATGGGGTTGTTGAATGCTTGGCATGCTATAGCGACCTCACCCGACCTCATTCTGCATGATCGCTGACGTCGGAAATCATACCAACTAGCTGAATTTCTGGTTCTGGAATGCTTGTATAAGGGCCAATTAACTCGGTACAAACCAAGTCTCCATTTGATTGCCCATTCTGTTTCCAAATTTGACTGTTCATTCTTGGGGCTAGATGTCGTCATATAATCTCAAGATCATATAAACCCTAGAACTTAACCCCTAAATCCTATGTAACATCCTCGATTGATTTTCATATCAAGGGATTATATCTTGCGAAGCCCTATGCAGGCCATGTTGGCTCCTTTTAGGGCCGGGGTTTAAGGTTTAGGGTTGTTTTGGTTAGGGTTCAGGGTTTGGGTTGCAGGCTTAGGGGGAAGGTTCGGCTTTAGGGCTTATGGTTAAGGGGCCTTGGGGTGGGGGGGGGTTGGGGTATTTGGAGATTCTCTTAACTGGGTAAGTCTACTTAGTCACAGGGGTTCTGGGGCAGATAGTAGGGCTTCCTGGCGATGGTAGGTAGACCTACTAAGTCAGAAGATAAAGAGAGTAGCACCGCAACCCTTCGTTTCAGGTCAAAGTTCAAGTGAGTAGTATTTTATATGGGGATACTATGGCATTATATAAGGAATATAATCTTACTAGGTTCAACCACCAAAAAAAACGCTACTCAAGTTCTCGTTCAATGATGACCTTCTGAAGCTTTGTCAAGATCCCTAAACCTCCAAAGGCGTCTTGAAGTTTCAGGTTAGCATCACCACGGTCTTGCATAGAAGAGTTCTTTCCGGGCACGCCCGGGCCCTAGACACTCCTCACCAGATACCAACCCAACGGAAATAATAGCAGAGCTCTTAGCCACCCTAAGCCCTAAAACCCCAAAGTCCCGCCAAACCCTAAAACCTTAATCGTGAACCCACGCAACTGTGCGTTTTCGAATCCCAGGTGTTGGTCTGTTCGTTTGCCAGGCATCCCTTTATCCAACCGTCCAGTTTCTTGGCTGAGACCTGGTGAAGCCGCCGTTAATCTCAGTAAGCAGACTTGCACTTTAAAAAAGCTTCCCGAAAGAACCCCAGGCAAACACCTAAGCAAAATAGGCTTACTTGGAGAGTCAGGGCGACTCAGTAGGTAGGTTAATCGCCCCTATAACGCATATAGTAATTCAAGTCACTAGTCATCCCCCTCATTAACTTACTCACTAAGACTAAGTCCCCTGACCCTCCAAGTGGGGTTTTAAAAGCTTTGGTTCCTCAAAGGTTTGTTGTGCGGCAGGAAGTTGGACATGGGGCAATAAGACAAATCCATTCCAATATGGCAGTTTTCCAGAATAAATTGACCCCAAATGCTACAATCCTTAATGAAGGGACCCCCCAAAAAGGGATTCCTAATTTTGGAAAACCTTGCCGCCCAAGTGTCTCAGCCAAGCTGTCAATGTCATCTCAAACCCTAAACCTTAAACATTAAACCCTAAACCCTAAACCTAAACCCTAAACCCTAAACTCTAAACCCCAACACAGGCTCTACTGTGCCCAGATGTTTGCGGTTTAGGGTTTAGGGTTTGGGGTTTAGGGTTTAGGGTTGATGGTCTTTTCAATTGAGCATCATGCCGCCCAGAAGCATGCTGCCTTTGAAGCCCCTATGCTGAGCCCTAAACCCTAAACCCCAACACAGGCTCTACTGTGCCCAGATGTTTGCGGTTTAGGGTTTGGGGTTTAGGCTTTAGGGTTTAGGGTTGATGGTCTTTTCAATTGAGCATCATGCCGCCCAGAAGCACGCTGCCTCTGAAGCCCCTATGCTGACAATTGCAAGTGATGGCGAACCATTTAGCGAAGAGTACATGTAGATCCAGAATGGGGATCCTCCTCAGCGGTGCCCAAAAACAAATCCCAGAATTGCAGATCCTGCTGATGCTAATGCTAAGAAATTTGCAGCTAACTCACATGCAGATTCCGGTGCCTTGCGGTTCTGGTTGCTGTAGCCCGCATGCAAAACTCGAACCGTAAGACTCGGGTTGACACAAGAATCTTTCAAGAAGCCTAGGTCTCAGGTTTTTGTAGTCGCATCGAGGCATCTACCCTGCACCCTGAACCCTACCGCCAACAGCGAACCAGAAGTTGCTTGACATCGATTTGGGTTGCGGAGCAGCACTTTAGTTAAGTTGCTGTAATAAGGAAACCCTATTACTTGCAAATCCCCATATTCTAATTTACCTCAACCCTAAACCCTGCATACCCATCTTTCGGTAGCCTTATTTTTGTTACTTGGGTTGAGGTCCATGGGTTATCTGGAGTGGTTATCTATGGCTGCAGTGCAGAGCACATGGACCTGCATGGTGGCCTGACTGCGTAGGGTTTAGGGTTCAGGGTTTAGGGATCGGGTGTAGGGTTTGAGGTTCAGGAGCAATCATGATTGGGCTTTCAAGTATACCTTATAAGCCTGAAGAATAAACAGTATTATATACATATATGTATACCCTTATCCCATGTACAAGTATATTGAACCAGATTCTCAAATCTCTGTTCAACTTATTCACCCCTCTACTACATCAGAGTAGAGCGCGGGCCCTTTGGAAAGAAAAGGAAGCTGAGTCGGCTTTGATTTTAGGGTGAATAAGGTTTAGGGTTTATAGTTTCCGGTCAGCGTGAAAATATTTCCGTAGTGAGATCTCAGACCCCAAACAGTACGCCAATCATCCAAATAGTCCAAAATAGGTAGCATTTTTGGAGCTTCAGGCCCAAAAGTAGGCAACAACTAGAGTTTTGTATAGATGTACAAGGTGGTCTTATGGACCTTAGGTCCAAAAATAGGCGGTAAGTAGACTCAGATGCAAAAGGGGAATAGGAATGTATTGGCTGGGTTGGCTGGGAAGGCCAACCCAGCCCAAAGAATAATCTCTCCATCCTTAAGAGCAGAATTCCCCTCATCATTATTATGACAACGGGATTTTAACTGGGAATGCTCACTGTTCAGAAGGTCCAGGATTTAATTATTTGCAGGGGTCAGGGTTATAATCTTTCGTAAAGCCCCACATGCGGTGGATGCAAAAATTCTGGCGTGAGCTTAAGTATCTTGTACCACTGGAAATTTAGGTTCAAAGTATAGTAGGTCATGCACGGTTCTTCGTATCAACAGTAGATGTCCAGGTCCTCGAGTTGTTCAGCCACATCGACTGCAGCATATTTCATGACTGCACCACATGAGGTATTTTCTCAGATCAGCCCTTCCATGGTCGGTTTAGGGTTTGGGTTTTGGGGCTTTGGGCTCAGGGTTTAGGGGGTAACCACGGGGCTCAGAGTAGCTAGGTGTTGGTAGTATTCATGGCCTTTAGGGCCCAGAGTGGGTGCTTCTGAGGACTTTGAGCTTGAGGGGCCCGAACAAGGTTTGGATTTAGGGCGTAACTTCGACAAAATCCCTAGAAGGAACCCCATTATCTCCTAAAAGTCCCGGTATACCCTTGTAGGGTTCCTTCAGGCGCACATCCATGGAGGAACGACCTAGAGGCGGAATTGTAATCTCGGACCCCCACGCAGATGTGATACATACATACATTCATGCATACATACCCACCTGAATATGACTGACCGGCTGTAATTTATATGTCGGTTGCTTTCAGGATGTCTTCCTGACATGTGGCATTGCCTGGCTATCTCTCAAGGACTGCAAGCAAACATCCGGCTGCAAGTTCTTGCCTAGGGTTTACTTACTGGAGGTAAGTAGGGACTGAAGAAAGTATGGAATCTCGATGTGCTTTTTGGGCATGCAAAGTGGATTACTTTCGGGATCATTCCTCCATTCCCATTCCAAGGTAACTGCCAGGAGATTATAGTCCCCCTTAAGTAGATAGAATATGGCTTTGGGTAAATTATGATAAGATCACCATGTACCCCCATATTCTATCTACTTAAGGGGGACTATAAGGTGATTAATGGTTTATGATGAAGTCCGAGCTTTGGTGCCTTAAGGTTTAGGGTTTAGGTCTAGGGTTTAGGGTTTAGGGTTTAGGTCCTTATGCCGCTAAACCCTAAATCTCCTATGGCTTAGGCTTGTAGAACTTGATCTTAGGCCACCTTGGGTAACAAGAGGAGTTGGGAACCGATAGAAGTCAAAAGAATGTTAAGGTGTTGGACCACTTAACCATAGATGGCCCCTATATACGCGACCCTTATCAGATCCTCGTTTTTGAGGTTTAGGCCCTAAACCCAAACCCTCAACCCTAGACCCTAAACCCTGCACAGCCTTGGCTTGGCTTCCTCCTTCACAAAGAAGCATCATGGCATCACCATGTTTGCAGTAAGGGATGGTTATGCAGATCATTTTGTTTGCAAAGGGGGGGCGGGGGCTGCACTTGCCAACCTCCCTGCCTTGTTTCAAGGCCGTCCATGTTGTACCATGGTTCATCATTTTACATTTCCACAGGTTTTGATCTTTGGGGGGTGGTTGGAGAGGTGGGGGGGTAAGAACATACGGGATTTAGCGTAACTTGACGAATATCTACAATAGAGGACCCACTGCTTAAGATTTTTGAGGTACGGCAACCGGACTACTGTGCAAAGCACGCTAAACTTTAGTTTCGATGGGGGAGGGGGTGAACGGGTAATAACGTATGGGATTGAATGCAACTTAGACCAGTAGCCCTCATCGGCAGTTAACATGAGATGCCCACAATGACCTTATCCAGCTAGGACTTCAGTTCGCTCTTATATTCGCAACGCCGAAAGGTATAGTCCAAGTCCCTTCACTGTGCTTGCAACACAAATGGTATAGTCCAAGTACTTTTCAAGTCCGTTTACTATGCTTATAACCACAATTAGTAAAGTCCTTCTACTATGCCTATAACCCCGAATTGTATACTCCAAGCATGTCTAGATCCATTTATACGATTATCACCGGAAATAGTATAGTTCAAGTTTTGATGAGTTGCTTCATTGTGCTTGATCATCACATCAAATAATTTAGTCCAAGTGTTCTTAGGTCCCTTTGCTATGGCAATCACCCCGAATAGTATAGTCCAGGTATTCCTTCTCGTAGGTACTTGTACTATGCTCCTAACCCTACAGTTTATAGTCCAAGCACTATTAGGTCCCGGTACTTTGCTATTAACCCCAGATGTTCCCTTTATTATGATTACAACCCCAAATAGTATAGTCCATGTACTCTTACTTCCCATCGCTATGCCATCACGACAAATAGAAAAATCCAAGTAGTCTTAGGTTCCGTTACTATGCTTCTAACCCCAGATAATCGAGCCCAAATTATTCTTAGGTCCTTTTACTTTGCCAGTACTTGGAAAATCCTACTAAAATGTGTGTTAACAGAGTTTCGCGTTCCAGGTGTTTTTGAATCGTGGTTCTCGCTAGAGCGAAAGTCACGATTTCCACTAAAATCCTTTTGTGGTCTCAGGGTTTGCTCCCTTCTCGTACTAAAAACAACGAAGGGCACCTCAGTGGAAGTGTGATATTGTTTAGGGTATTTGGGCCTTTTTTTCAGCTACTTTTGGGGTCCAGGTAAATCCTACACCCTGACTCCCCAACCCTAGACCCTAAATCCTCAACCCATGAATCTCCTACCATAACATTAATGGTATTAGGGCCCTAAAGCCCCATTGTGTGGGTCCTTGGACCCTTAGGGTCTGCAAGTAAAAGGACTCCGAGCACGTGACCAAGTCAGAGGAGTTCATGGCTCGAAAAGAGCGCCGCTGGGACTGGTCTTAGCATGTGATCCATCATATTGCAGTTTAGGGATTAGGGTTTAAGGTTTAGGAGTTAGGGTTTAAGGTTTAGGTTTTAGGTTTTAGGGTGTGGGCCTTCGATTCGCGTTCAGGATTTAGGGCGTAGGGTTTAGTGTTCAAGAAAGATCGGTTTGGAGCCTAGGGCTTTGAGATGGTACAAGGAGGTAAAGTAGCATAAACAGAGAATGGCATGGAAAAGAAGACAGGAACATGATTGCGAATTGGGTTTTTACAGGGGCTCACAGGGAACCATTCACTTCAACCGCGTATTAGCCCCCTGACCCCTAATATCACATATGTCATATGTCCCACAATACATAGGCTCTCGTATGAGGGAAGAGTAGCATTAGGGGTTAGGGAGTCGGGGAGTATGTTTTATCAATGCTATGCAGGCTTAGGAACAAAAAACAAGCGAAACAACAGCTTTGAATGGCATTTCGCATGTCCCCCTAAACCTTAAACCCTAAACCCTATAGACTTCAGGGCCCAAAGTCGGCACTGGTGGGCCTCAAACAGGTATTCAATGACGTAGACAGGGGCCAAAAAAGGTTTAGGGTTTAGGAACAACTCGGTAGAGAGCATGCCCACATTGGGACCGTACAAAAATGTGCAATTTGCGGTTGGTTGGAGCTTTGGAGCTCTAGCGCCAGAAGAATATTTTACCAGGAACATGTCGGGGATACTTCTGGGCGCAGGATCCGCATTTCGCCCTGAATCTTATAGGTGCTTAATAAAACGTTCACTTACGAGAAAAAAACTGGAGGAGGAGAAAGGCTCATAGTACAAGAAATTTGCAGCGCGCCTCTAACATCGACATTCCGAGGTGTCGAGCACCTGCACGAAGTCGTAGACAGCACCGTTGACGCCCATGCGCGGAGGTCAGAGGGATGGACGGGTGGGGCTTAAGGGTTTAGGGTGGAGGGGCTTCAGTGTATAGGGGTAGGCAGGCTCAGTGCATGCCCTGGTGGTTGAGCCTCTGAAGTATCAAGATCCTTTGTATGGTGCCCAGTGCAAGCAAGGTAGTGGATGCATCACGAGAATGGTTCAATGTAATGGCTAAAAGTAAGGTCTTGGGGTTTCGGGTCTTCATCGGGGTCCCTTATTCGGTTCGGTCACGCTTTTTGCATGAAGTGTTGTGACATCCTAGTCCTAGTTATTGTTGAGGATGTTATGGTTGGTGTCTCAAGAAACCGCAGGAATCTCGTAGGCATGTAGCAGAAAATTAGCTACATAATATTTGTATCATATCAGTCATGAAGACCGTCGATGTTCTTCAGGTTTTCTGTTTCTGTCCTCCAAAAAGCATTGGTTCTCAATCCTCAGAGAACCATAAATCTCCGGGGCATGCGACGTAGTAAGTACACAAACGAGGAAGCTATTGACACTCCACTAAAGCAAAAACATCAACTAGCCAAATGCAAAGTCCCAAGCCCCATATTATAAAGGCTTGTGGTCAACTTTCCATACCCTAAATCCTAAACCCTAAACGGCGTACATGGATATCCTGCTATAGTGGTATGTACCTTTAGTGCCATTGATACTTTCTATATAGAACAGAAACCACCAGCAATCTCTTATTGGTGCTCAGGAGGAGTGGAATAGGCCCCAAATACGAATACACCACTCCCTCCCACACCTAGACCCCAAACCCGAAAATCTCAAGCGACATTAAGTAAAACGCAAGCCAGGTAGCGCCCGCGCACCAGGCTCAAATCTGTGATCAAAGCTGTCAAAGCTCTTTGTTCGGCTGGTTATTTGTGGTCTAGGGTTTAGGGCGGGGATTCAGGGTTCGGGGCTTTGCGTTCAGGGCCCGGGTTTGGGGGCTTGGGTTGTTGGGTCTATCGGATCAATGCTTTATCCTGAAGAAAACAGGATAGCTAATAAGGGTTTAGGGTTCCGGGGCATCTTGCAGTTCCAGATTCAAAAAGGGTTACGGGAGGGCTCATATTGGGGTCCTCTTTGCTTTGGAAACTCAGTTGAAACCCAAGATGCAAGTTGACCGTCATTAAACCTTAACCGATATTCGGCGCCCACTTGGGGAGACAAGAGGACTCAGTAAGAAAGTTAATGCTGAGGATCACTCTGAGCCTTCACCCCCAAACGTTAAACCTTTGGGGGTATATTCATATGGTAACTTCCCAAAACAGGGAGAGCCCAATATAGACCCTAGAATACCATAATCCTTATTATGGGGACCCCCCAAAAAGGTACCCCTAATTTTGGGAATCCCCCATGTGGCCCGCGGGAGGGTCCGACTAGGGACGCATACGCCTCAATTCTTGGAGAGTCAAGGGGACTTCTTAGAGTCCAGTGGGTAACCTTGAACCTTCTATAACCCCTATATAAACCCAAAAGGTTAACCTTGGCTTTCCTAGGATACTGGACAGGTAAGACTTAATAAGTAAGCCACCGTTTACGCTACATAAGGGTTATTCAGGCATGACCGGAAAATGGAAATTATTACTTCTGCTGTTTAGGGTTTACGGTCAGGGGGACTTAGATTCATTTTGTGGATAAGTAGTTATGGACGGCTCAGTATACGGGTTATCAGCAGCATACTTGCTAAGTTCCCCCCAACCTCTTCATGCAGGAATATGCTATTATAGGGGGTCATACAGAGATAATTCTGGGGACTCATTGTTACATGGATGACCACACTATAGTATAGGAAGTTCTAGAATACATTCCCCGTCGTTCCATCAGGTGCACCCTGCCGCCCCATGGCTGCCGCCTACAGGGATTCAACGCTTCCACGACTGGCACACCGAAGGTTTCTGGCAGAATGTAGAACCATTATGGGCTATTAGACCCTAAAATTCCCCATTAGGACCCTATTAAGGGTAGATTAAGGTACCCTTAAGGTCGAATAGCCCGTGGTGGAAGGTTGGAGCATTGACACACGTGGGAAATGCACCCCATGTCCTCTCACTTGCGCTGATATGAAGCCCATCCCCGTAGCAGCGGGCTTTTAACAACTTAGGTACAGTTTGGGTTTGGGGGGGCTCCTGGCTAGGGCCAGTACCCAGATGAAGCCCGTCATACCGAAATTGAACACGCCCATACCCCTAATGGCAAATCCCCCGCAATATATACGGTTTCTTGTAAGCAATGCTTAGCATCAGGGTTGGGGTGATGTTTCATATTAATCTGAAGGGATTACTCGTACAGCCTCCAGCCAGGAACTGAATCTTCTCTCACTCCAAACCTACCTAGAAGCAATGAACAGGTGAGGGGCATTCTACGGACTAGAGGCCTTTGGATTATACTATCTTGGGCCCCCTGTCTATGTCAACCCCCACACTTACCTGCCCAGCTGGAAAAACAGAAAACGTTGTGGTTACTGAAGTTCCCTGTAGGGCGCGCCACTGCTGGGACAAGTATGTTTACATGGGCTTTTATAGAGGTATCAGGCTGTGCGTGATGTAAGAGGTTGTCACCACAACTGCCGATAAGTAGAAGCTTGAATAAGCACGAAATTGTTCCCTTGCTATCCTTGGCTGCTATCTGATGTGAAGCATGCCCCGGAACCGAGTATTCAAGCCCTTACAGATTACATTTCATTCTTATCTGACGCCAGGCTTACTCCCCATGTTCTTCTCCATGTGGTTCCGCATGAATCTAAGCATGTAGACCCCTAAGCCCCGAATCTTGCTCCACCCCTATGAAACTCGAAATCCGCCTTTAAAAGGACCGTCAATTTTTGTCCTCGCTACTTATCCCTCAACAGCAACACGTTCTTAGCCTGCGAAGCTAGGTCGAGCTTATTGTCAGGGCAACTTATACCCACCTCACCCAACCTCACACGCCAAACGGGCGCTTGTATAAAGAACATGACCCCTAGACCCTACCACCCTGGATGCCGACAAGAAGCAAGATGAAGGCTGGAAAAAGGACAACGAATGCAGAGAGAGTTGCAGAGAGTTGAAAGCTGGCTGGGTGACGCTGAAGAAAGGTCACGTTAGTTAAGGTTTTCTTGGCTCAATCTAACCTTGTGCCAGGATGTGCCAGGTGGAACAGAGCGTGCCCCCCCAAAAATCACACTGACAAGGTTGTTCTACATTATAGTAGTTTCCACTTTTCCATTCTCCCTATATAACCCCAATATACTATATAGTAGTTTTCATTTTCTTCTCCATTATCTCTATAGCCAATAAGGGTTGTCAGAAATGCTGGAGGTGGCCACTAGCCGGAGGCAGCAAGCTTCGCAGAAATCTCCAGATGCTCCAGAATCCCTTAGGCAGGTTTAGGGTGCATGTTGGAGTTATGCAGGGGTTATATAAGGGCTATGTAGGGGTTATATGAGCTACTGTCCATACTAGGCTTACCAAGGGACCATGAAAGGTGGACATAGTATAGTCCCTAGTATAGCCCTACTAAGAAGTCCATGTCCATTAATCATCTTGAAAATAATTACTGTAGCCCATATAGGGATCATATAATATAGGGGTGTTCAGGGTTCGGCAGGCACGCAACCTCTTAGCCTGGCGTCTGAGATGGTAAAAACAGCTACTCCGGGCCCTCAAGTCTACAAATACTAGAGTTAAATCAGGGCTTGCAAACATAACTGCTTGAGGCCCTGAAGCCTACAAATACTAGGGTTTAATTACGGCTTAGGCTCTACTTTGGGTTCTTGGGGATGCCTAAGGGCAGCTGGGTGTTCAGATCCTCGGAAGGTAAAAACACAGAACGATATGTGTCAGTGGGGTGGAACAGACAACTTGATTGCGGTTAAGGAACTTAAACTAAGTCACCGCAATGTGGGTATATGGTATATTGCGGGGTGTCTTTATTATAGTGAATCAGTTAGAGTTCCTGTAACAGCAGCTCAGACAAAGGACTGGAATTTGCCTCACTGATGTAGGATGCAAGCAATTGCATCCAGAGCATAATGCAAGATTGAGGCGTAATGAATTCAAAAGTTATGCTGTTTACCGCCCTGTTATGTTGTGGGAGAGCGGTTAAAGGTTTTGGGCCTGTTGAGATTTGGAGGGCTCTGCTGAGACATGGTTACCTGTGTTTGACAGTTATGATCCAGACAACATTCAGCAGCTGGGGATTTTGGATCACCTGCGTCTCTATCGATTTTAGCCAACGGGTGCGTCTCACTGGGCAGAGGACGGGGGAGAAGTTTCACTGCTCCATCCAGCGTGATGTGGTTCAAACCGCCACTAAAAAGCACCCCGTGCCCGACAATACAAGACCTTAAAGATGTCTGGAATAAGCCCCACATAGGGATCGTATGGTATTCAGGCTCGTACAATGTCTGCGGTTTCTGGAAAAGGTTGACCAGCGGTTCAAGAGGCCCTTGGAAGGATGCAAAAACATTCGGCTTTAGGGAAGATTCTGGTCGTGATTTAGTCTGCAGTGGGTTGCTCAACAAGCTCTTTGCAGTTTCGTGTTGGGCGGGTTCTAGTTCTTGATTAAGATTCGTCTTCTGTTCAACTAAGAACCACCGGTGGAGGGTCTAGGCAGGCACAAGTCGGCCTCTATGTGTTTGCTTGTCACCAAAGCTAGTGAACACTGGAAAAGCCCGGAACGCTCATGCATGGCCTTAAGCCTGTACTTTTAGGGTCTTAAGCCTGCACGTTCAACCCAATACTGTAGGCTTTAGTAGGCTGAGCAGCCTGGGTGGGCTTCATAAGCCCTACAACTGTAAACTCCAAAGCCCAAATGGGTATTGGTCTAAATTTCCTATAATACGGGGTCCTATATTTGGGTTCCCATTATAATACGGGGCCCTACATAAATTTCCCCCATTTTAGTAATTTAGGGAAACTACCAAATTAAGCCTCAAGCTCCAAGCCTCCATCCTCTGCTTTTCGGAAGCTGCCCATACCCAGAGTGCACCCTTGCTGCTTGAGCCCCCTCTTCCAGCAAGACCCTTGCGGCATGGTGCCGACAAGGGCCTTAGACGTTGGAGGGTTTAGGGTTTGAGGGAGTTTGGGGTTTAGGGTGTAGGGTTTAGGGTTCAGGGGGTTGACTTGGAGGCTCTTTTGACTTCCCACATCCACAGTAACAGGGGCTATAGGGCTTATAATAGCAGGTGTTATTATCAGAGATGGTCGGTAGTCCTACTACGTCAAGAGGGATCATCCAAGTGGCCGTAGCGCCCCGTAGCGCAAAGGATTCAGGGTCTTGGGTTATGGGTTAGGGTTTGGGGCTATAACAATTCAAGGGCTTGGGGTTGTGGATTGTTTTGAAGTTCCAGATTTTGGAGGGCGTAGAGCAGTCCATGCCCTTTTCCTCGAAGCGGAGCGGCAGTTCTTTGGGTAATTTGGGAGTTTCCCCAAATTAGGTGTACATTTTTTTGGGGGGTCCACATAATACAAAGGACTATAGTATTCTGGGTCTTACATAAGGGTCCGCTATTTAGGGGACTACGTGGGTCCCTAAACCCTAAACAGGGTTAGCCACACTCGACCCACCTGGTACACCCCGGGACCACAAGGCCTCACTGGCGATCGCTGGACATCTTGTAGACCCCATTCCGAAATTCTTGCAGGAACGCGAACTTGAACGAGATGTGTACATGTTTTGTTCGTTCCTTTTTCATTGTAAAACCAGAACTGAATGAACACTACGGCATGTACATGTGTGTGTGTGTTTTTTATAGTCCCCCTTAAGTAGATAAGATATGGGGAATATGGGGATCTTATTGCAATATACCCAAAGCCAGATTCTATCTACTTAAGGGGCACTATACATGCATAGACGCAGAGAGATGTCAGCTCAACGTTTCTGCAGAGTTGAAATTGGGCTGACAAGCTTCTTGCAGGGTGCGCGTCTGACACTGTTGATACTAAAAGTCCTGCATGACCTTGGTATGCTTAGGGTTTAGGAGTTACATAGGAAGTAGGCCCCCACCCAGTAATAGTGGTACTATGGGAACATAAGCGAACCCTAGCAGAATCGCAACTCTTCCCTATAATTATCATAGTTCCTTGTGATCTTCATCGTACGTATACTATGGTAGACTGATCGCTGAGCGGAAAACCTCCTACCGCTAACCTCTTGGGGTATACATTGGCAGGAGCCCCCACCCTGTCTTAGTGGTATTTTAATAGGAATGTAAGAGGACCCTAATACAAGCCTTATTATCGCTTATAGCTACTATTACAGGGTGGGGGTTCCACCCGATACATAATTCTCAAGGTGTCAAGTACTTAGGGCCATGCAGGAACTTGAATATCAACCTTAGTTTCTCGATTAAAGCAACACAGCAGCACGAAGCACGCCACCATGGCATGAGCAAAGTTCGGCGCAGACTCTGGTTGTAAGTGTTCAAGGTGTAGGATTTGAGGGTCTAGGGTTTAGGGGCTCAGGGTCTAGGGTCTAAAGTTTCAACGTTCAGGCCTAAACCCTAAACCCTAGGCTTTCCACGCTAGGTTTGAGGGCGTGGAAGCTGGCAGCATCATCCTTCAATGTGCCCCAGAGCCCTATTTTCAGGAGTTTCACGCCAACAGCCCTAAACCCTTAAACCCTAAAACTTAAGCCGCCTCGCAAAGATATCCAGAGTTTTGGTGGGGTGGCTAAGAGTCCTGGAGTTCAGGGTTTAGAGTTCGGGATGCGATTTCTTCGGGCTTTCCCCAAACCGTTACCACGCGGTTTAGGGTTTAGGGTTTAGGGTTTAGGGTGCTAAGCCCCATCAGAAAGATCGTGGCTCAGCAAGAATCCCTTAGCCCCTGTTAACTGTACATCTTGACAGGGTAGAGTGTCGACCCTAGAGAACAGGCCCGACTCGAGGGTTCATGCGGATTAACGGCTGCTTACAACTAAAAGGCTTATAGGGTATAGATTTGGTGAAACCCTAAACCCTATCCTGCTCCTGAGCCTAAACCCTCAACCATATACTTGGAATCTAACCCTGCTCATCACTAGAGACTCCAAGTAAGTCCAGTTAGGCCACGAGAAGTCTTTCCAGAAGGTCACCTACAAGAAGTTACTTAGCCCCACAAAGCTCCCAGTAGACCCTAAACCCTAAATATCCGTATACAACAATTGTATCCCCCTTTCAAAATAAGCATCAAGCAACAAGAAGGGATGCAACCAATGGTTTTGGGGCCATTCAACCACAGCCACATTCTATCCTTAGCCCAAAGCCCGAAACTCACAACTTCAAACTCTAGATCCAGCCCGGAACCCAAGCGCTGAACCCCACACCCCAAACACCGAACCCTAAATCCTGAGCCTTACATCCTTAACCTAAATCAGAATCTTGCTCCAGGTGGAGGGCCTAAGGGTTGTGGGTTTAGGGTCATAAGCTCTTGTGTGTTTCATACCTGTTACGGATAAGACTAGTTTTTCCATCTTGCTAGATTTGCTTCTTGGATGCCTGTGTGGCCAGGGCCCTCAACCCCAACCCTAAACCCTAAACCTAAAACCAAACCCTAAATCCTAAACCTACACCCAAACCCTAAATCCTAAACGATGCCTTGATGCCCTAGCTGCGACGAGTCGTTTCTCAAAGCCTTGGCTCCGTGCAGAGTCTTTGGGGCACCAAGTCTATGAATACCATTTTTTGTTGGGCCAGACGGTTTAGGATTTAGGGTTTAGGGTTGCGGTTTTGGGGTTTAGCTCCTTCTGCCTGCGTGCGAGCTTCTGCTTTGGGCCCTACAGTTTGTTTATGCATCCTACTCGCTTCGGGTTTCACTTACTTAGCCAATAAAAGAACTTGTTGGGCTTCCTTTTTGAGTCTTATAATAAAGTTCGAACCTTTTTTAGCCTTGGTTATTGGGGAAGAGAGTTCAAGAGCACATCAATACGACCTGCCAGGGGCTATGCGGGGACCCAGATAAAATCGCTCTCGGTTGGCTTCGGGGACCCTAATCCCTCAAGCCTAGTGTTTAGGGTTTGAGGTTAAGGTGTAGGGTTTGGGGTTTAGGGTTTGGGGTTCTGGGCTTAGGGCTTAGCCCTTTAAGATGAACGGTCAACAGCCTTCAATAAGGGGAGCTGAGACGTGGGTTTTAGAGCTGAGCAGGGCCCTGCACCCTAAACCCAAACCCCCCAACCCTAAACCCCAAAACCCTTACACCTCTAAACCCTGAACTTTAAGGTGTAATTAGGGGTTCGGCCAGGGCTTGAGAAGATGGAGGGAGGTCTCAGAGCTTTCAAGGCCCTGGCCTGGGATGATAAGGACAGAAGCCCAAAGTAGAAGGAGACTTATGGTTCAGGTCTTGGGTTTATAGGGCTTAGGGCTTAAAGTTTCAGATTGATAGGGTTTAGGAGTTAAGGCGTAAGGTTCGAAGACTTAGAGTGCAGGGACTGGGGTTCTGACAAGGTTTAGGATTTGGAGGCTAGGGCTTTGGCTTTTTGGGCTGTGACAGGCATATCCTCTAAACCCCAAACCCTGATCTGATAACACATTATCTGTATTGCCCTTAGGAACCATATTTAGTTTGTAATATATAACAAGCCTAAGGAAACATTAAAATTACCATTTTTGTTATAGGTCCAAGGAAACTACAGTTATAAGGTTGAGTACTTAAGGTTCAGGTTTTGGAGTTAAGCAATCAGTGTCTACGCTTCCTTGCAAGAACTTTGAACCCTAAACCGGTTGGGGAGCCGCCGCCTGGTCTTTAAGGGTGCCAGGGATGTACCCCAAGGATATTACCCCTGAATTCAAGGATTCTTTTGAGGAACTCTAAACCCCTAAACCCTAAACTTTAAGCCCTGAACTCTCAACTGCTAGGTCGCTTTATATCATATATCGGATTTACACTCCCCCAAACTAACATGGAAACCCAAATAGCCCTCTTTTAAAGGGACTGTAGTCCTTATAGGCACCCTTTTGGGTTTCCGTGTTAGTTTCCGGGTGTGTACTTATTTGGCCATATGAGGAGATACCTTTCGGGGCCACGATCTTATTGGGATGCAGATCAAATGTAGGTGTGTAGGGCTCAGGGATTAGGGACTGGGGTTTAGGGATTAGGGTTTAGGGCTTAGGGCTCAGGATTTCATGTTAAGGGCTTAGGGTTTGGGGCAGTTTGGGCTTAGGCTTTAGGACCTTGCTGCTTTCCACGCTACTTTGCGGGAGGTGATCGGATGGTTGCGGATTTATACAGACCACTGACCATGTAATTAGAAAGCCTGAATAGTTGCCAATATTCTTAGCTCATACAGAAAGCCTTTTTGAAAGCCTTTTTACCAAAAAAAACAAAACAACGTAACTTTACCCCCACCCCCCCCCCTGCATAGCCTACCTATTCTAGTGAAGTTTCCCTAAACCCCCCCTGCACAGACCATATGGTAGCGCCTGCTGCGCCCCAGTGGCTCCTTGGGCACGGCCAAGCAGAGTGCTGCTGACATTCACTGGCTGCAGTGCCACGCATGCCAGTGGCGGTGGCCGGCAAAGCACGCCAGCATTGACAAGAAGCTGCTTTTATTGATTTTTCAGAATGCGAACAGTGGTAGTTGTAGCTAAATACTTTAGGACCGGGCCCTTGGGTACAGTTGTAGGGGCGGATGCTTGGTCCTAGTGAAAGTAGATCATGGGTACCTCCTGAGCTGATTTGTATAACATGTAGTTTGTTTGTAAAGGAGTGCGTTCCTAGGTCAGATGAATACAGATTCAAGAGGAACCCACCCTCAAGAGGTTTTAAGAGTTTAGGCTTTAGGGCTCTGGGGTTGAGGGACTCACCTGTAGATAGATTTGGGTTTCTAATGCTCGGGGTTTAGGATTGTAGGGTTCTAGCTATCAACGTTTCAACGGGTTTAGGTTTAAAAGGTTCAGAGCTTTGAAGATATTGGGATTTAGGGTTTTTGTTGTTTTGTTTGACCCAAAGTGTCCATGTAGCTATATGGCATATGCTTAGGCCGTACAATTGGTATACGGGAACCAATTTGGGCCCTAAGTATATACCATATACCCTAAACCCTACACCCTAAACCCTAAACCCTACCTACATGGAGCCATCGGGTGAAGCGTGCTTCTAAACTTGCGTCTAAATAGATTCAGGATTTAGGGTTATATCGGGTTAATGAGGTGACGGGGTTAGCTGTTTGCCTGGCAGAGTCGTTGCAAGCCAGATGCAAAAGGGTTATATCGGGCGTCCATTTTCTTGGAAAGAAGGCACCCGTTAAACCCGTCCAAAGATTCTGTCGGATGACCAAGGTATGCATAGCGTTGTTGGTGCTTAGCAGTGAAAGACGGGAGGGGTTATAGTTGGGACAGAAGAGGGATCATACAGGGACTACTAAAGGGATCCCGTACTTCATTCCCTGCGAACGGAAAACCGTAGGGCCTGGGTTTTGGCAGCCTTGCCAAAGCCACTGGCAATTACACTCCCAGAAACTAACATGGAAATCCATATAGCCCCATTTTAGAGGGACTGTCGTCTTTATAGGGCCCCTTTTGGGTTTCCATGTTAGTTTCCAGGAGTGTATACTGCCGCAACAAAATCGAAGTCAAGGGGCGACATCCAGCCGGATAATGCCCTGAGGCATCCGAGGGTTTAGGGTTTAGGGTTGGACCCCCCACCCAGTACTAGTGACTATAAGGAAGCTTGGGGATAATAGTTTGGTCCTCTTCTATTCCTATTATACCATTATTGCAGGTACCCTAAATGCTAAACCGTACCACTGTTACAGGGTGGGGGGTTCCTCCTGACTTATTCGTTTATGGCTTTCGGGAAAGGAGGCTCTGAGGAGGTGCGCCTTGCCTTCTTCTGGGCTTGTCACTGAATGAACCTTGAAGACCTCTAGTCTTTTAGGAATGCTGTCATTAACTTGGGAGTTGTATAAAAGAGTCCAGAGCATAGGGACTGCCACGTGTGCGTTGAGGAAAAAAGTGCGCTCTTGCAGCTACTGCAAGCCAAATCAAGGATATGGCATGTGTGTGTGTGCGTGTGTTGAAAGTGGTTTCTACCTCTGGAGAGGCATGGAGATTGCCAGGCAGTTGAGAATAGCACACCTGGGTTGGCCTTCTAGATATTTTGAACTGGCGTCAAGGGCCAACCAAGATACACAACTAGCTGGAGTCCTCATGCGAGCTTAGACTTGAAGGGGGCTATATAGCCCTAGGGCTCCATGTCTATAAATAATACCTACATTGGGCCCCGAGCCTTAGGGTAGGAGATGATATAAGGAAGGATTACAGGGACTTTTTTTCAAGATGAGAAATGGAGGGTGCTCGTTGTTGGCATTATTTTTCTTAAGTAGGGATTTCCATGACTTCCGTAGTTTGTTTTGCAAATAGGGGTAGCCGACGAATTGCCATGGAAGAACGTCTCAAGGCAAACAAAGCGAAGTCCTCAAGGGAATCCCCTTTGCCTACTCAAGGCAAACTAAGCAAAGTTCTCACACCTTAAACCCTAAATCCCAAACCCCTAAGCCCTAAATCCCAAAACCCCAAAACCCTAATCCCAAAACCCCTAAACCCCTTCGCCTAGACCTTCGAAATATCTCCACGGCTTCAAGGGTTTTACTGTGTTAGGGACAACTCCATAGCCTGGGAGTCCAGGCCTAAAAGATCCCAGCGTATACAATTATTTCGGTGGACCCCCCACCCAGTAATAGTCACATAAGGGATAGGGTTTAGGGTTTAGGGTTTAGGGGATAATCGGAATTATATTAGGGTCCAGTCTTATATTCTTATCACACCGCAATTTCAGGGTGGGAGGTCCTCCTAAATTATCATGATCGACGCCAATGAAGGGTAATTAGGGATAGCTAGTCTAAAGGCCCGCAGTACATGATTATTGTATACTGGA